>CM041776.1:402529860-402557901 GCA_023374045.1 Limonium bicolor | reverse complement strand
TATTTGTTGTTTTGATGTACTATATAGTTATATTTAATGAATCATTTGTACTTTTGTTTTACAGGATATGATGCATGTAGATTTGACACAGCCATTGACGACCAATTTTTGCAGTCAAATTGGATGATGGTCATGTCCAGAAGAATAAATCAGATCCTAGCTGAAAGTGCACCCAATGAAAAGGCAAGAGATTTGTGTGAGAGAACATTCAAAAATTGAAGGATGAAGTTGATGCTGAATTTGGAAGTGCAAGTTATGATACTACTAATGAAGGAAGAACCCCATTGAAAATCCACAAGGGGCAAGAACAAAAAAGGGCAAAGAAATGATAGGTATAAGTTATCATGATGTGGTTTATTGTGTTTATTGTAATGATGGAGCAATACGATTGATCGTTGAATTTTGTTAATAAATTTGATTTGTTATAGATGGAAATCTGCAACAGAAAAGATACACAGAAGAGCTGCAAGGACAAAAAAAGTTGCAGCTGCAAAGTTACTAGAAGGCTGCTATAAATTCTTTCCGGAGTATCCATGAAGATACACAATCTCAAGGAGTTTCTTATGCACATCCCGTGCATGGTGGTGATAGACTTGTCACCATAGTCCCATATTTAGAAAAATAAGTGCATACCATAGCCTTTAGGATGTAAAAAGTGTTGATAGTTTAAATCTACAACGTAGATATTGCTTTAGGTGTGTGATGTATCATACACATTTTCAAATGAATCATTAGATACGTTTGGTGAATCATATAGTAACTGATTTGTGTTGGCATAAATAATGAACCATTTACCTGATATGATGAATCATTTATCTGATATGATGAATCATTTATCTGATATGATGAATCTTTTAGCTGATATGATGAATCATTACATTTTTCTGACTAGATGAATCATTCAGTAACCTTCAAAGATATGAATCAAAAGAGTGCGAATACAAAATTCATGTACAAACCATTCAATTTCTAGTTTTCTGTTGGTAGTTTTAATCCAGAGTGTAGATTTTGCTTTAGGTGTGTGATGTATCATACACATTTACAAATGAATCATTAGATACATTTGGTGAATCATGTAGTAACTGATTTGTGTTGACATAAATAATGAATCATTAAGCTGATATGATGAATCTTTTAGCTGATATGATGAATCATTACATTTTTCTGACTAGATGAATCATTCAGTAACCTTCAAAGATATGAATCAAAAGAGTGTGAATACAAAATTCTCGTGCACACATCATTCAATTTCTAGTTTCTGTTAGTAGTTTAATCCAGAGTGTAGATATTGCTTTAGGTCTGTGATGTATCATCACATTTACAAATGAATCATTAGATACATTTGGTGAATCAAGTAGTAATGATTTTTTTTACATAAATAATGAATCATTTAGCTGATATGATGAATCATTAAGCTAATATGATGTATCATTAAGCTAATAAGGTTTCAGCAACCTTCAAAAGATGAGAATCAAAATAAGTGTGTGCTAGAAAAATTTTGTAGTAGACGTCATTCAGTCGCTAGTATGTTGTTGTCTAGCTTATACCAAAAACTAATGTACTAAAGTATATGACCACCCAAAGTTAATCCCCCACGATGTTATAAGATCAATACAGATAGCTTCAGAACTTCTTTCGCTAGCTTCAGAACTTCTTTCGCTAGCTTCAGAACTTCTTTCGCTAGCTTCAGAACTTCTTTCGCTTCAATGATGATTGAAGATCAGAAACCCTCAAATTCTTGTCATGTATAGCAAGTCTGAAAGCATACTTCCTTCGCAGCATACTTAGATCAGCTTTCTCTTTTTTCTGTGTAAACACAATGTAGCAAATCAGTTAAAAACACATAAAGCTAGAAAAACCAAAACAAAAATTAGTTAGTACTTACACCATCAGTATTAAAGTAACTGAGAATCAGTGTGCAGCGATAGGTGAGGATAACAAACTTCAATGTGCAGCGAATCAGCAATAGATGAGGACAACAAAAGTTCACTGTGTATAACTAATTAGTGAATCAAAACAAGTATTAAAGTAACTGAAAATCACTAATTAACAGCATCAAACCATACAGAATGCTACTAGAGAATCGCGATTGACTAAGACTAAGAACCCTAATTTCAAAATCGAAGAATCAGAAGTAAAAACTGTAAAACGAGAACAAATGAATTATTCCTAGTAACAACTTACTCCTTATGAACTACTACTTCACGTGATTTAGCCATAGGAGAGGAGTTGCGATTTCAGATTCGCCGGTGGGTATCGTTCGTGAGCAGCTAGTCGATTTGCAGGGAAGACGGTCCAGCAAGCTTCGTGGAACTAGAGAAGCAGAAGAGAGAGTTCGAGTGATGACGCTTCGTGGAGTTGAGTAATTATTCAACACTGATTAGAGGAGAAAGGGAGAAGAAGAAATGTGATGCGGGAGAGCAGAAAGGGTTGAGAGAGCAGAAAGGTTGAGAGTCGGGAGGGTTAGGGAAGAAAGATAGGGATTGCGCGCTGTTTGGAAATTAACATTTGTATAGATAACATATTGCCATGTAGATAGATGAGCTGGAAAAAAATGACATGTAGGACTGTCCCACTCCTAAGTAGGACCAGCCGGCTCGTAGGGTCGAATCTGCGATATTTGAAATGAAAAGAACTAGATTGGGAGCTAGAGATGTTTAAAATAGTTGAAATAGAAAGTAAATGACTATAGATATCTAGGGGGCTGGGTCATATCAAAGATTCTATTTCCAACTCTAATGATATACATATTTGGTTTGTCTTTATTTGCTTTTTGTTTTATAATTCGTAATCATCAATTTGAGTCCACCAATTGTGCTCTGTCAGTGAGATCATTCGAATCTCTTATTCTATCTTATGAGATCACATGTTAACTCTTATCAACATCTCCCGTCTTTCTCATTACATCAAACCTACGCCTTGTTTCATATTTATAGATCTTCACATATCTCAACTGAATCTAAATGAGAAAAAAGAAAAGAAGAAAAAAGGTTGTAGTTTTGGCCTTGGGAAATATAAAACGCGACTTGAGTAGACTTAGGCTGCGTTCGATACTGAGATGAATCATAGATTAATGGGAAAGCGGCCACTGTGTTTGAGAATTAGCTCACTGTGAGTGTAGGTGTGGGGTCCAACTACAGAAAAGAGAAAAAGGAAAATACAATAATGACAAGTGTCATTTTACAGCGACATTAATCTGGGTGAGAATTCTCGCTCAATAACGAACGGAGCCTATTAAAATTGTAAATAACACAAAAATGTTATATGAAAAACTTTGTAAGAAAAAAACACAAACACAATGATAAAGAAAAGATCCACTCTATAACAATTAACAGCAGTTATAATCTAGACTCTAAAAAGAATATATAGGAGATCTACATATGATAAATATTGAAACCTAGAACTAAACACTCCCTCTTAGCAGGATCTTCACACCATTAGTTGTTTCCAAGCAGCGGCCTTTATCCGCCCAACTCAGAATACTCATGTACGGTAAACGCTCAACCCAATGATTAGTTTTTATTAATTAACCCAATGATAAGTTAAACGTGTCAGAAGGTCATCTGAAATTCGCCACTGCTTCTAACTAAGGGTCCGTTCGCTCGGAACGATTCATGAGTTAGGCATGGTGGTGGGAGGGACTAGAGGTGATCATTCGGGCGGGCGGGCCGGGTTCGGGCCGGGCCAGAGGAAAATTTTAGGCCCGTCGGGCCTATTTTCAAAAACCAATGCTCGGGACGGCCGGGCTAGGCCCGGTTTTTTCCAGACTTTGCCGAAGCCCGGCCCGCCCGGCCCGGTTTTTTAATTTTTTTAATATAAATTAATAAAAAATTTTAAAATTAATATATTTTAATATAGATTTATATTATATATATAACTTATTTAAATTAATATATTATATATATAACTTATTTAAAATTTATATTATATAATTTTTGTATATATTATATAAAAATTAAATATGTATATATTACATTTTAAAAATATAATGATAAATAATATAAAATCGGGCCGGGCCGGGCTTGCCCACGGGCTCAAAAAATGTGCCGCGGCCCGGCCCGGTTTTTCATTCGGGCCTAATTTTATGTCCAGGCCCGCCCGGAAGCCCTATCGGGTTCGGGCTCGTCGGGCTTTTTTACGGGCCGGGTCGGACCGGACTGCCGGGCCGGACACATTATGATCAGCTCTAGATGGGACATCTTTACGATTTGTACCGGTGAAAATGTAGTGTATCGCAAATTGAAGAGTTTTATCAAAGCTTTATATACATGTGTTCAGTTTTCCAGCGCGAAAAGTAATATCCATTATATGACACATTACTTTATTACCTTGTTTTTTTTTTGGAAAATTCATGATATACCCCTGTTTTCTTTCGTAATTCACAATATACCCCTGTAATTTTCGTAATTCAACTTTAAACATGCTTAAATGTTGTCCAAAATTGATGAAACTTTACATGGACGATGCTAAAGTGTTTATTTTGGTCCAATATAAAATTTAAAGTTTTTAAGGTCACATGTGAGCTTAAAAAACTTCAAATTTGATATTGGACCAAAATATAACACTTTTACATCGTCCATGTAAAATTTCAACAATTTTGGACAACATTTAAACATGTTTAAAGTTGAATTACTAAAACCACAGGAATATATTGTGAATTACGAAAGAAAATAGGGGTATCTCGTGAATTTTCCCTTTTTTTTCACTCCGTACATAAGCAAAAGGAGGGGAGTTGAAGATCTCTGCCTTTTGGAATAGACGTCTTGTCAAGGGACATTTACGTCGACCTTTAATCATCCAGGCGTTTCAAAAACAACATCTCACAAATGAACGGCATCAAACTCATCTGCACCTTGATGTGAGCTTAATATTTGGAATAAAACTTCAAATACAAGCTTTTTGTTAAAATTGAGTGTAGTTAACTAATAGTGGTTTGTCATGTATACTATAATCAACTTTTTGTGGGGTATGGGTATAAAAATATCCAATCAAAGCATGACATGTGTCCATACTTTTTGAAAAAATAGATTAATGTGCTAAAGCTAATGAAAGAACGGCCCCTAAGCTTATTGGATTCAGGCCTCTAGCTACCGAACGGGGCACTCTCACTCTGATGGAGTCTATTCCTTGGTATTTATCGCTTGCTGAATATATACTGCGAGTGGATTATGGTGAGACAAGAGAGTTAGTAGACCCTTTTAAAGTTGACACATTGTTCTTTATACAAATTTGAAACTAATTGCCCAGTCCAGATGGATGATAGATCATAGGATAAGTTAAGGTACTATGGTGCTGAGTTGTTGATGGGTCAATTATACAATTCATTCATATAAAACGGTCAGATTAGAAGCTTGTTTTTAAATATGGCGGTTTAGAATTTAAAACGCAGCAGTGAAGAACAAATGCTTTCATAATTTATATGAACGATTTTGAAGAGATGAATCTGACAATCATTCCTTTGGCATATTCTGATTTAATCATGTAACAAGTCGTTCATATATTCCATAATAATAGTACAACACTTTTCGTAAGAGTATGGCGCTACCATCTTTAATGATAAACTATATAGTTGAATGACAGTTCAACTTGTTTGTATGTAACTTAATCTTCATCCCGACATCAACATTTGTTGGACATGGTCAAATATCAGATTACACCGTAAAAAACACCCAATACAAGGACAAAAACATGTCCAGATATAATAAAGACTATGATAGATGCAAGGCATGAGCCATGATGGCATGCAACCTTGGCTCAGTTCAATTCAACATGGAGCGTATAACAAAGGTTAAAACCTTCTGTAATTGGCTTGACAACATCAAACAACAAGGTTCATCACATTCTCGAGGCCAGACTGTTTTGTTGGTTGTTGCGATTATTACAGTAACAACGCGTCAACATTTCTCTTACCATCTGGTCCCTGTTTATACCATGTTTTAACATAATCACCATAGACAACTCCTCGATAATGTGGTGGAGATGATTCCCCAACAAGATCGGGAGATGGGTCTATTTTCCTTGTAGGAGCTGGGTCATGAAAAGTGGCAAGAGACACCCTTGGTTTACTAGTATTGGTCACGACCCGGTGTATAGCACTCTTATGGGCGCCATTGGTTATCACCTACCAAATACAGAGACATAAGAACAGTTATTTTGTTGCAAAAGTAGAATAATGAAGTTAGTAAAGATTATATGTTGTTACCTCAGTTTGGTCAGCCAATGTCACAATAATACCATACTTTATGGGCTTCACAGGAATCCAATCTCCATCCTTTAACACTTCAAGTCCTCCGACATCGTCTTGAAGAAGAAGGGTCATTGCACCATAATCCGTGTGCGCTTGAACACCAAGTGTGAGTTCAGGTTGCGGACAAGGTGGGTAGTAGCTTATCACTATATTCTGGTAGATTTCACCTATAGAATCCTCGATGCAGGAAGGTTTAGCACCGAGTGATTCAGATGCCAGGGCTAATAGCTTTTGGGTGAGTCCCTTTATGTACCCACAATACTCTTCCACAACTTGTCTGTCACAAATAAAAACTTGTTATTATAAGTTTCTGCTGTACGATTTTCCTAGTAAGCAGGAAGTGGAAATAAACCAAAGAAAGAAACAATCAACTCACTTGTAGTTTGATGGAAACTCAGGCCAACGGGAGGTTCTGCGACGGGAAAGGGGGAAGGTATCATGATAGATGAAGTCTCTCCAATCCATGACAAGGTCATTGTCGTTGCTAACAATCATCTGAGACCCATAGCCTTCACAGCCAGGTACACTAGCATCTCGAGCATATTTCATCTTCTGGGTTTTATCACAGCCCTCATAGAAACCCAAGCTAACACTTCTTACATCATCAAGCAACTGATCAGGGACACCATGGTTGACCACTTGAAAGGTTCCCCATTTCCTGCAAGCTAAGTCAATCTCTGAAAGGATGGTGGCATGAGGAGAAGAGAGATCGATGATAGGGACATTGGAGGATGCATCATATGAAGGTTTAGGACGGAGTTGTGGTGGTTGTATGTATTGAGAGGGTACTGAAATTGCAGCTCTGGTTTGAGGTAAGTATTGAACTCTGGCTGCTTCCATGGAAGAATTGAGGAGGTTGTTTTGTTGGTCAACTCGATCAGAGGTTTGATGAGGAAAAAGAGTTTAGAAGGGGAAGTGCCGTTTTTAAGTTCTTGTATGTATTGATTAGTCAACAAAATGTAGATTAATTAGACAGATATATAGAATATCACCTTAGTCAAGCAAGGCTTATCTCGTTTCGCTCTCATATGACAGCTCCAGCCCGGTGGTTGCAGGTAAGATTAAGATTAATCTAATCTCAATGAGATATGCCGAGAAAGAAAAAAGAAAGCCTTGTATGTTGTCTAGAAAGTCACCAGAAAGGTTTTTTTTCTTGGACGCAGTTGTTAAATTTTGACTTTATTTTGTTTAAATTATTTCTCTGTTGATCCTCCGTGGCCTAACCCTCATATGTGGCAATATAAATTTTTAACAAATGTGCATCATTTGTATCGTGCGTGACGATTTGTGCGTGTTTTGCAAGCTAGTCATAGCTATGCTACACAGATTTCAGATGCAAAAGGATGTCACGTTTAAGGGGATGGATGCACCCACCAACAACACCATATGCATGCAAGATGCATTCCATCCATAAAACGGTGCTGTTCTTCACCGACTTGAAGTACTCTTCAGCCATGAATACGTATGTAGTAGTGCCGTGATAGCTGATGCAACTAGGGTATAGAATAATTCGTGTACGAAGGAAGCGTAGATTCTTTGTACACTCTTCTTTGTTTATGAGTTGAAAATGTCTTGTAATATTGAAGTGTTTATTTGTCACTCTTCACTTTGTAAATAACATATTTACATAGAGAACATTTCCTTCTGTTATGATATTCATATATGGTTTTACATTTATTGTTTGTTTTTTTTTTTTAATTCCTGTTATGAATTTGTGTCCAACAATTGTTCTTTGTCAATGAGACTATTCTATACTTCTATTCTATCTTTTAAGATCACCTGACACACTACTCATATCAACACAACATATCTCCCATGTTTCTCATTACATCTAATCTAGGCCTTGTTTTCATATTTCATAGCTCATTGCATCACTTAATAACTAAGACGAGATAAGAAAAAAGACGATAAAGTTACCTTGATTTAGTTTTACGTATATGATCAGGTAGCTAGACGGAAATGAAATATATAGATTCATCGTAAAAAGAAGCTTGATTTTGTACAAACCATAGTACGTACCTCTATCTACGAACTGAGCGGGAAAACCAAAAGGCTCGAGGATGACATCCACGGATTCGAATTCATTTGGCTTGAGTCGCCACTTGGACCTTCAGTGACACCTATGGCTGACAGGCAGCAGCTGCTGACGGAGCTGGTAGCATTAAAAGCTCATAGACCGATCGACTAGTCTCAGCAGCGAGCAGAGCTCTTCCAATATTCGAACCGGCTGCTTAGGATGACGTTTAGCTTCACATGCTGAGACAGCAGGATGTTGCATATCACAAAATTCAGTATTCAAAAGGCCAAATCCCTCTTTAGTGTCCTCCTGTATAAGTAGATCTGATTTTAATTGTCTCATAGAACAACAAACAAGGTCACAGTTTCAGCCGGTAATTCCTCCAAGCTTATGATTAGACACACCTCTGGCACCAAGACCTGGTGCCACCCAATATACTTTGAAGTACAAAGACAAGGGATCTGCCAAGGCAACAAAATATCAGGACTCATCACACTTGTACCAGTGGATTGGAGCTGTGGAAAACACTAATGATGTACTAACAATAAGTATGTCTGCACTTTCAGAATTGGATGCACTCACTGCAGGAGGACCTTGCTTAGATAGAGGCAGATCAAATGGCCCCAAATTAACATAATGAAATCCACTACTGTTCGCAGGACGGGGGAAATCTCGTCTTTACTTGCTGCAACTCAGTTTGTGCATTCAATCGTATTTGGCAAAAAAACAACGCACACAACTCTCCGGACTTATTGCATTCCAATCAAAACATGATACAACTAAATTAAACCCAGATACTCTAAACAAAAGAGCTCCGCCGAAAGAAGAAGAAAGTCACAACAATACAATACACCTGTACGTCCCTACATGCCCTTTCTCTGCCCAATGGTACACACTACATCCCTGATATGCCCTTCTCAGCCCTGACCCTTGTGGGCAAACCTACCAGCCTAATGAACCCAGCTGCGTCCGCCTGGTTATAACTATCACCCCCCTCAAACGATGTATATCCTCCCTGTACAAACTAAAGGGGCTCTTCCGCCCAGTCACCGTAACCGACCCCTTGTACAGCTTCAACCTCACTGAACCTGTAGTGGTCGATGTGGCACGTTCCATGAACGCATCAATGGACGCTTTTAATGGGTCAAACCATAGACCTGCATAGACAAGTTCGGCGTATTTTAGAGCCAAAGAGTCCTTGACCTGGATGGTGTCCCGATCAAGGGTCAGTGACTCTAGCTCCCGAACTGCTGAAAAAAGAATGGTTCCACCAGGGGTCTCGTAGACTCCACGGCTCTTCATCCCTACGAACCGGTTCTCAACCATGTCTATCCGCCCAATACCATGCTTTCCTCCGATTTCATTTAGCTCGGCAAGAAGGGTGGCTGGGGAAAGCTCCCTACCATTCAATGAGACCGGGATGCCAGAGACAATTCCAATTTCCAGGTACCTAAAATGGAAATCCAAGTAACAAGTTTGATTTCCTAAATATCTCCGCATGGTTTGTGTTTCTACAGCTACGAAGTCGATATCAAAATTTTCAGACACCAAACATATGGTACGTGAATTGCATAAATAATGTAAACTGCAAAGTACTTATTTCAAACTTGAAGAACTTACTCTGGCTGATCAGGAGCATCTTCCGGGTCCACAGACATCATGTACATGTCCTTCTTGGGTTCATTGGCTGGGTCTTCCAAGATATCACCCTTTTCAAGCAAATCACCCCAATTAGCAGCCATTTTAGCATACACACTATTCATCAAGTGACACGTTGTAAAAGGGTTATTATCAGTTCACCTCATGGCTGAGATGCCATAGGTTCCTATCTCGGCTGTATATGGACTTCTTTGTCACAGGGACAGGTACATTATGTTTCTTGGCATATTCTATAGCATCTTCTCGTCCAGTGATTTCCCACTCTCTCCAAGGAGCCACAACCCTGAGTGCTGGATTTAGCGCATAGAAAGCAAGCTCAAACCGGACCTAAAGAATGTATCATGCATTAGATCCCGTACAGAAAGAATCAGTTGGTTTGACTATTATCATTCAAAAGGGTTGGTCATACACCCTACCTGATCATTTCCTTTTCCAGTGCATCCATGAGAAACAGCATCGGCTCCAACTTCTCTAGCAACATCAACCATAGCCTACACAGAGAACAAACAAGTACAATTGGACACTTCAATCAATAAAGTTGATAAAACCTTCAAACAATGGAGAGATCTCTCATCAAGGCATATGAAATTTGGCCACACGCAAAGCAGGGGCTGAAAACCTTGATCCATGATGCTGGACAGATGACCAAAAACAACTAAGCAAAAGATGAGTCTAAGCTCCAAGTATGACCAAAATCATCTTAACAAGTATCTTTCAAAGAATAATCAGATCAAATGATGCTCGACAGCACATTCAAAGTCAGAAGGAAGTTAGTCCATTCAAATCCACCTTTGCAATGACGGGCCGGGCCATAGATGTCCCAAGCAAGTACTTCCTCTCGTAGATAGCACCAGCACGTAAACAAGGAAAAATATAGTCCTTCACGAACTCTTCCCTCAAATCCTTTACCACCAACTGACATGCACCACTAGCTTTAGCCTTCGCTTCTAAGCCATCTAATTCCTTCATTCCCTGCAGAATTCTATGATGA
Organism: Limonium bicolor; assembly: GCA_023374045.1. NCBI lineage: Eukaryota > Viridiplantae > Streptophyta > Magnoliopsida > Caryophyllales > Plumbaginaceae > Limonium > Limonium bicolor. The sequence continues at coordinate 402,546,987 of CM041776.1, read as the reverse complement.
ATTAGCTTCATAAAATGGGAACTGCAGCATTTATAGGGTCTATCCATGTTGCTATGTAACCATAGATTAAAAAATTAGAAGTAATATGAATCAAGGAAACCAGCATAAGAAAGAATCAGATGTAGTAGAAGTATAGAACAGAGACGTATGATGCGAACATACTTGACCAACATCCGCGGTGAAGCACACAACTTCACAGCCATAGCTTTCCCTGCAATCAAGTACATTGGGAGAAAATCTGTGAATATGGAACCCTTTGACACAATGAAAGTTACAGCAGAAGAAAACTATAGCTATGAACAAGCAAACAAGACATTTCCTGCATATTCAACAGCCACAGAAGCACAAAATGCACCAACACAGCCCAAAAAAAAATCTAGATGGACAGAATTCTTGAAAAGGATAAGGTTGTGGACAAATTACACATTCAACATAACAAGTCAACCAACTAACTATTTAATATTGGCTAGAAACCGATTCCCAATCTACCCAAATATATACATATATATGACAACGCAGATCTCTACACCTTGATAGATCTCACAGTTCAGCACACACCCAAGTTAGTTTGTTCTTGCATAAGAACGCATAATCATGCATTTAAAACATTATGATAATCAAAATAACATGAGGCTCATACCTCAACCAAGGGACAATGACTGATGTGTCTAATCCACCACTATAAGCTAATACAACTTTGTTTAATTTGCCCCGAAGCCCTGCACCACTTTTAGCACCATGGGCTGCATCCTTTGGCACACTGGATAAAACTGCCTTGATAGCTGTATAACAACACAAGATGATAATAAGGAAACAAAACCATTATATGCTGTGGCTTGCTAAAGTCATACAAAATTACCTAGCTTCTTTGAAGAATTATTAGCTCTGAGACCCCTATATCCAGCCACATGCTTAACCACCTGAAATAAATGAATAAAAGGATACAGGTCAAAGACAAATAGACTTTTTTTCAGAAACGACTCTAAAGAGCCAAATTTAACACTTGATCAACATTGTTCACCAAAACTTACGTAAAAAGAAACCCACCCAGAGGCACATAAATGAAAGACTCATCAGGTAATATACAAATATAAAACCAAAATGGCAATTACAATACCTCTCGTGGTAACAATAGTTGTCTCCCTGAAGAACACACGGTATCAACTGATCCTGCGGAAACAACAGAGTCGTCACATGCTAAGGACAAGCAAAAGGAATCACAGCAGCCTCTTTGCACAACTATGTACATGAAAAAATAAACCATTCGGAGAGTATGGATTCTTGACTTCTATGAGCTAAAAGCCAATGGTAAGGTGGTACAATAAACAAATCCGTAACTTAGCACATATAATACAGAAATCAGCATCATTCAGTACTACAGAGGCTTACAAAAGAGATAAATGTCGGAATAATCAAGCAGTAATCAAGCTCAGCGGATATTCAAGCAACTTCAAATAACAAATAGCTCCGGAAAGCTGATCCCTGACCATTTTACTTGTTGCAAATTTGCAACGGAGAAAGTAAAACCAATTTTAGCTGAAACCAAATGCAGTTTCTCTTCGACATATTCACCCACAAACTCACAGACATTTCAGATATAAAGCATGGGAAGAATCAAATAACACGACAGAGATGCGTTCAGAACAAGGAGCTACGCCGTTGAGAATGTAGGAGAACAAACAATCAACAAGATTACCTCTTCCATGGGAAACACCGAAGAAAGGACTGGAAGAGGAAGAAAGCTGAGCAGGGGACGGAGACTGAGTGGAGTGAACAGCGGAGAATGCATGCAACTGAGCCATTCAGGCGATTCGACAGGATTCGTGCTCAGAAATGAAAGGAGGAGAAGAACAAAGGGAATGAGGGGAGAAGAGACGGGGTTTTAGATCTCTGTTAGGGTTTTATTTCAATTAACTCGACACTACTACTATTTTTCATGGAATGCCACCGTATTTTTGGGTAATTCATGAAATGCCACTAAATAAAAGAAAGTCATGAAATGTCATTATATTTTCTGAAAAGTCCATGAAATGTTGTTATAGGAGGAAAAAAGACAAAAATACCCCTACTAGTTAACAAAGTACTTTTAAAGTTCACAATATGCCCCTAAGTTAAAAATTAACAAAAATATTAACATACAATAGAAATATAAAAAAATATAAAAAATATAAAAATATCATTAAATATTAAAAAATAAATATTTCCTTTTTAAAAATTTATTCAATATCATAAAAAGAATATTAAGTTCTAAATAAATAATCTATACCAATTTTTATACCAAATAATTACCATAATTTTTACCATACATTTTTAAATTATTATTTTTTGTCAATTTAGATGATTTATTTCTTCATAGTAAATAATTCTTTTTATATTGCTGATAAAATTTAAAAACTAAATATAAACATAATAATTTATTTGAAATATAGCGACAGAGATATATATATATATATATATATATATATATATATATATATATATAACATACAATATTAAATAGTAAAACTTGTACGAGATGTAGAATAAAACGTTTTCAGAATAAAAAAATGTATGATAAAAATTATGGTACTTATTTGGTATGAATTATGGTACTAAATTGGTAGAAAAATCGGTATAAATTATTTGTTTAGAACTCAATATTATGATATTCTATTTTATTTCAACTTTTTTAATTTTTTAATTTTTTTAATTCTTTTTAATTTTTTTAATTTTTTTAATTTTTTAATTTTTTTAACTATTTTTATAAGTTTTATTGTATTTTGATATTTTTGTTAATTATTAACACTTAGGGCCATATTGTGAACTTTAAAAGTACTTTGTTAACTAATAGGGGTATTTTTATCTTTTTTCTATATAGTGACATTTTATGGACTTTTCAAAAAATATAGTGACATTTCATAACTTTTTTTTTGGTGACATTTCATGAATTAGCCAAAAATATAGTGGTATTTCATGAAATTTCTCTTCTTTTTTTCAACACGACTCAACGTGTTCTTAGTTTAAGAAAGTATAATTTAAAAAAGGAAATGTATATGAAGTGATTTATAGACCAAGAATTTAGAAAAAAATTATAAAAAATGTTATTTAATTATGGGATGTATAATAATTAGTTTTTTCACTACAATACTCCATATTAGGATAGGATTCTGATATAGCAGATATGATTATAACAAAACCAAAAAATAAAAGATCATTAAAAACTCATTTTGAGTTCCACGAGATCGTCTAATAACTACCACTAAGATTATTTCTTTAATCTATTGAAAGTCTTAGAATTTAAATATCTATAAATATATTTAAAAAATTAATTTTACCTAGAAAATAAAAAATAATATAAATGATAATAAGAATTGTTATTTTGTACGATTTTAATAGGTGAGCATAGAAATTGTTAAATTATAATGTTTATAATAATTGTGAAGTTTATAAAATACTGTATATCTATGATATCGAAAAAAGTAGAAAATGAAACAGATTAATATTTCACATAATTCATCCGAAATTACGATATTTTCACTTTTTTTTAGTTTGATGCTCAAGACTCCCCTAGTTCATCTATAGCTAATAGCCTAATACATCATCGTATGGCAAATGTAATGAGGTGGACTTTAAGTGGGCGTGGATCCCGAAAAGGATTTTTAAGTACCTTTATATAAAGGCTTCAAATCTATCCGTCAGATCTTTATGTATTTAAATTATTTGTATCAATGGTTGAGATTAAAAGAACAAATATAAGTCACTGTTCATCTCTAATCTAGTCGTTCCCCGTTTTTTCTCACCGGCACAAAACACCAAAGTTTCTTCTGTTCAGAGATTCTCATTTGGAACCGATGAGATGACAATCAATACTTTCTGAGCAGGATGTGTAATATTCATGGTTTAGAAGTCAATATAAGCATAAAGCATCTCCTCTACGTATACATAGCTGACTTCCCGTGCTCTTTTTCTCTCGAAAACCATGGCTACTATCTTCCTTGAGGTTCTCGGTGGCGAATCAGAAGAGATTGACAGGCTACGGTTGGTGAATCGAAAGAGATTAACGGAACATGCTCTTCCTCTCTTGAGGTTCTCGCTAGCGTACACCCTTTTCCCTTTCCTCCATTGTCTCCCTCTCAGCCTCGGTTGAATTCGGCGCCTTCCCTTCCCGCATTGTCTCCCTCCCAGCCTCGGTTGAATTCGGTGCCTTCCCTTCCCGCAATTCCTCTCTCTCAGTGTCCGTTGAATTCGTGCGGCTACACCATCACTTCAGGTAACTAGTGAATGAGTACGAAATCCTGTTACTGGTTTTTTATGTTTTTGGACGTTGGAAATGCATTTTGGAATGATGGGGCAATGCCGAATAAGTTGGATATCGTATTTGAATGATTTTAGATAATATTGTATTCTAACAATTGTTTGGTGCTGCGTGTCTACATTCTCAGAGATTGGTGCAACATCAACCGACCCAACATCTAACCTCTTAGGAGCAGAGCATCTGTAAGGTAAGGTTTCATCAAATTGCTCGCCGAGTTTGGAAGGATCACTACGCCAAGGTATGTGTTTAGTTTCATGTATGTTTTTATTTTAATGGCACTATTCTATTCTTGTTTGGTTTGAGGTATCAAAAATCACCTTTGAAGATTTCCATTTTATGGTTGTGCTTCGCTTTCTTATTGCTTGAATTTGGAAAAATTTATCACTAGTTATGTTTGAAAATTGTAGTCATTGTGAAGGTTTCTTTTGATGACAAGTCTTTCTTCTAGTTGGCTGCTAGGAGTAAGTATTCTCATATGCTGTTTTTGCACTAGGCAATTTAGGCTACAAGAAATGCAATACTTTAGCAAAATAGTGGTACTTCTAGCTTTCCTTGTAGAACTTTGGCAGTGTCTGAATTTCATATCAATGCTAGTGATGTAGGTTCACTTACTATTCTGCTTTGCTTTTTGTTTAAAATCTTTAGGTGCTTTAGAATCAATGCAGAGATACCGATAAACAGTTTTATCTTTGACAAGTACATTATTCAAGAATATATGTTGGTGTACTAAAACGGTGCCGATTCAAGATGATGGATACAGCTGCAGGCTACTAATGTGCAAGATGATGGAGAAATGGAATGGACATAGTCTGCCAGCTTGGATAGCAGAATGGCCAAAACAAAACAACATTAAGCTATTGAGGGCTTATATTTGTGCGCAAGTTGTGGTGAGTGATGTGAACAAGAAAGCAGAGGAATTGCTGAATCAAAGATGGAAGAATGAAGGCAAGCGACGGAAAAGGGTAACTAGGAGTATGGTTGCAAAAAAAAAAAGTAAATAAGGAATGTGTGAGATTGGTAAAATATTTGCTAGTTAACTTGGATTATTTTTAAAGTCTTCCCTCTTCGGCTGAGTGGGTTAGCTGCTATTTTCTCTACTAGTTATTTATTTCATGCCTATGCTCACTAAGCTAGCTAGCTGAGGTGTTATTTTTTCCAGGGGATACGTTGTAAGCTACAGTTTGGGCCAATCGTGGCTAATATTTTATATGTCTATGGCATATATGCTCGTACATTATATATTTTGTAATGTCTATGGTTATCATTTGTTATAAAAACTAAAATATTAAATAAAGGCTTATTGTGAAAAATCCACCGGCTTGGCCCTGTTCCCTACGCATTCTAGTACAGTTGGTTGTTTTACGGGCTTCTCGTACAGTTCCCGTTCTCTCTCAGTTGTAAACGTAAATAATATCTTCTTAGGAGCTCAACATATCTCTCAGTCTGGTTTCTTCCTCTACTCCTTTTCCGTTCTGCATGCTTGGGATGGGACTGCTTATTTGGATCTTGCCTTATTATTAATTGTTATCGTGCTTGGTGGTGACAATGACCTTGTCAACAACCAAGTAGGCATAGTAGAAACCAAGACCAAATTGACCAATCATGCTCGCATCAGCTACAGCAGCCAAGGCTTCCATGAATTCCTTGGTTCTAGATCGTGCAATTGTACCACGGTTGTTCACCAAATCAGCTTTGGTCATTCGAATACCACTGTCAATGATAGTTAGAATGTTGTTGGCCTTGTCTGGGGATAAGGTGGATAAAGAGCTCAGGTTGTCCCTCAAGCTTGCTTTTTTGAGTCAAACTCTTATAGCGGATTTTGTCCCGAGCATTAGAAGCGTTACTGATGAGCTCCCTAAGAAAGATCTTCTTGTTTCTGTAGAATGAGTTGGTGATCAAACTTAACAACTGGAAAATATTAGGGAATGGATATTGAGTAAGCTTATATAGCGTAGTTGCTGATCGAGAACAATGAAAGAATGTATTAACGATATACACTCGTGGAAAATATTTCATACGTGTATGGATCATATATTAGTAAAACTTAAGCTAATAAGGGATTATTAGCCGTACATATACATTATATATGTAAAATTTTAGCCAACCCAATATATATACTTAGCTTCATTAAAGACAATTGATTTGTTGAAGTAAGCAATGAATATTGAGTATTTTTGTATATTAACAATTTACATTTGTGGCAAATATTACATAAGTCAGTGGCATATATATTTGTACACACATGGCATATATTGTTTCATGCCTATGGCTAATATTTGTCTGTATCTAAAACTATAGCCAATAACCATAGATGTACAGTATATGTTGTTAACTTTTATTCAATATACACATAGCGTCATTAAATACAATTGATCTGTTGAATTAAGCAATGAATATTGAGAAGTTTTGGTATATTAACGATATACACTCATGGCAAATATTTCATGTGTATGGTACATATATTTGTGAAAACATAGCATATATTGTTTGAAGCAATGACTAACATTAATCTGCATCTAAAACTTAAGCTAGTAAGGGATTATTAGCCGTACATGTACATTATAAGCTGTAAAATTTTAGCCAACCCAATATATACTAGCTTCATTAAAGACAATTGATTTTTTGAAGTAAACAATGAATACTGAGTACTTTTTGTATATTAATGACATACATTCGTGAAAAATATTTCATAAGTCTGTGACATATATATTTGTACACACATGTTATATATTTTTTAATGTCTGTGGTTAACATTTGTCTGTATCTAAAACATAACCTAATAGTCATACATGTACAGTATAAGGTGTAAAATGTTATTCAATGTACACATAGCGTCATCAAAGACGATTGATTTGTTGAATTAAGCAATAGATATTAAGTAGTTTTTGTATATTAACGATATACAATCGTGGCAAGTATTTCATTTTTGTATGGTACATATATCAGTGAAAACATGGCATATATTTTTTTAAGCAATGGCTAACATTAATCTGTGTCTAAAACTTAAGCTAATAAGGGATTATTAGCTATGAGAAATTGCTAGTAGACAATTGACATGCAAGAAATGCTAGCGATGTGAGAAATTGAAGATTGAAGAGATGCTAAGGTATTGAGAAATTGAAGATTGCTCAAATGCAATTGCAGAAAGTGGATGTATTTACTCCAGATTTACGTATGGCACACCCAAACTCAAGTATCTGATTCCAAATAGAATGTCAGATACTAATAGTACTTGTCTAGTGTAATAAATATACATCAAGAGTGCCGGAGTTTGCATTACTCGTTATAAATGTACACTCGATTGTTGCTGCACCAGTACGCTCAAACAGGAAAAAGGTTGAAATATTTAGTTTTCAACCCACAAGGTTCACAATCAAAGCAAGTCTGTAGCGATTGAGTTCTCTAAACACAATTTCTGATCAGGTACCACCGACTACCACCACGGTAGAATCAGCCATGATGTCTTGCATAGTATGAAGCTGATGGTTTTGAGAATAATTGATGCGTAAACTTCCTAGTCCCTTGTGATAATTAGTGGATAGAAGGTACTGCACAAGTTTCCGAAGTGTGCCACGACAGGAAAGAACCCATACACAAGAACTTGAGTCTAGGATTCTTGTCCGATTGAAGATCTGAAAATTTACGTGGAGGAGGTGAATTGGAGTAGATGAAGAAAACTAATCAACGGACAAAATTATATCACTTAAATCAAATGGCTCATAATTGAGCTTTTAGATAAAGGCAAAATTAAGGCCTTTATAGAAACCTGCAGGACTATAAGTGGGGTGAAGAAACAAATATTATCGAGCTTCAGAGAAAGTGCCAATAAATACCTTAATATAAAAGTTTCACTAAGGTGTAAGCTCACATTTATTCGGCCCAAAATCTCACAAACTATTACAAACCATAATTCTGAATCCTCACCTACACTGACATTATTTAACCTCACTTCATTAAATTAATACATCATGTTCAATCTATGTTTCTCCCCATTAGGGCTAGCAATTTCAACTCGACCAGTTTGGTCAACACGAAACTCACACGAAATTAACGGATTTGGGTTTTAAAGTTTGTCACGATTAAATAAACGGGTCAACCCGAACACGATTCGTTTAATAATCGTGTCGGGTTTGGGTTTAACAAGTGTAACCTTACACCTGTTTAAGTAACTTATATTAAATAAATATATATTATAAATTATAAATTAATTATTTCTGATCAAATTTTAATATTAATAAGATATACAAATATTAAAAATTAAATATTTTATTTAAATTAAGGTTAATAATATCATAGAATGACAAAACTAATGTTAATTAGTCAAATTATTTTCTTATATATAACTAAACATGTTAGGTTTGAGTTTAACATATGCGGATTTGAGTTTCAAATTTGCACACGATTAATTAATTGGGTTAGACGGGTCAACCCGTTTAATAAACAGGTCAACCTATTTAATTAACGGGTTGGGTTTGGATTTCATATTTGAACACAATTAATTAATTGGGTTGGGTCAGATCGACCCGTTTAATAAACAGATCGGGTTTAAGTTTAGCCTAACATGACCCACGAACCCGTTTTACCACCCCTGCTCCTCATTTCACCTTAATTCCAAACATCAATTATGTGAATAAAATGAATGATGACCTAACCACAATCATTCATTCTCATTATTACTAGAAACTAAAATGAAGCAGTCTACGGCTTCATGGGATATTTTGTACATACATTGTTCATATACATATTTCAAGAACTTTCATTATTGTATTATTTTATATCTTAAAACTTCTTTTTGTTATGGTCTTATACATTTGAGTGTTCATTTTTGCAGTTATAATTTTAATTCATATAGTTATCATAAAAAGCATAAATTATACAATCAATTTTTTGTATCTACAGTTAGTAATAAAATTACTATTTTCAATTTACAGTCACAAATTAAGTCACTTTCTTGTCAGATCTCATTAAAAGAAATATTGTAAATAATATAAAAAAATTCAAATTGAAGTCGCTTTATCTAGATATTCAGTTTCTCTTTCAAGTTTGAATGGCATTAATTGATTGTGTGTTCGTGAGGGTTGTGTAGGTAATGGAAGTTCATTATATAGATTCTTTTTTTAGTCGAAGAAAGAACATTGCATTCATATTAAAGATTATAATGGTATTTTGACCACTCCACACCATTGTAGAATTACTACCTGTACTAAAATTAGTCATCATATGAGGATTTAGGCTCCCTGACCTATCAATATGATAACACACAAAAGTATCAAAGCCTTAACCGTAAACACATGTAGAATTTTCGTGAAAATACTGATTTCAGGAAAAAATTACGTGCGGTGATTCTTTTTCCAGAAAAGTATACGAATGTACCAAACATTGACAAAGAAGGAACCCTACTGTAGGACAGTTTGCCAGAAACCACCCCGGGCTGAGACGGTTTCAATCTTTTTTTGCAACCGCCCTGAACTGAGGCAGCTTCAACATTTTTTTTGCCAGACCCTTATCAGAAATCCTGAGATTAACTCTCGACCGTCTGATCCCCGTGATTTCCGCAATCGCGCAGATAGACTTGTCCGGAAATTTGCAAAGCAGCCGCCTTAGAGCAGGGCAGTTTCTGACTTCCGGAAAACCCTATATACCCCCCCCCCCCCCCCCCATTTTTCCACACAACACTCCACATTATCCTAATCTTCTTTTTTCTTTCTTTCATTCCTTCCGAATTTGATTAAGTTTCTTTACTTATTTTTTTCTTTTTTGTTGTTGTGTTGTTTATCTATTTCTAATCATTATGTTTATTATACTAGTGTTTTTTTGTTCTTCAGTTCATAAATAGTTCTTCTACTCCTGATTAGTTCTTCCAATTTTGTTTAGTTTATAATTATGGCTCCCAAAATAGGGTATGGTAAATTAATGTGTGGTAAATTAAAATTAAAATTTGGTTGCAATCACATTGTTGTTTAATTAATATTAAATTCATAATTAATTAATTAACTTAAGTCTTATTACCATAAAATAAGGTAGAAATGTTGATAAAGTTTAAAATAAAATTTTTTTACATTGATGTTATTGTTTAATTAACGTTAAATTCGTAAGTAATTATCTCAATTAATTTATAAATTGCACATTCATACCCAATCCTGACACGGGGAGGTAGTGACAATAAATAACAATACCGGGCTCAAATGAGTCTGGTAATTGGAATGAGTATAAATTGCACATTCACCAATTTTGTGTCTATATACCATAATATAATATGGTAATGTTGATATATTATTTTGCAATTTTTTTACACGTATTTTGTTGTTTAATGAATGTTATTCGTAATTAATTATCTCATTTAATTTATAAGTTGCACATTCACCAATTTTGTGTTTATATGCCTTAATTTAATATGGTAATGTTGCTATATTATTTTGCAAATTTTTTTACATTTGTTTTGTTGTTTAATTAATGTTAAATTCATAATTAATTATCTCAATTAATTTACAAGTTGCACATCCACCAATTTTGTGTCTTTATGCCTTAATTTAATATGGTAATGTTGTTATATTACTATGCAATTTTTTTACATTTATTTTGTTGTTTAATTAATGTTAAATTCGTTATTAATTATCTCATTTAATTTATAAGTTGCACATTCACCAATTTTGTGTTTACCTGCCTTAATTTAATATGGTAATGTTGTTATATTATTATGCAATTTTTTTACATTTATTTTGTAGTTTAATTAATGTAAAATTTGTTATTAATTATCCCATTTAATGTATAAGTTGCAATTCCTCTTATATATCTTAATTTAATATTGTAATGTTGTTATATTATTTTGCATTTTTTTTACATTTATTTTGTTGTTTAATTAATGTTAAAATTGTAATTAATTATCACATTTAATTTATAATTTGCACATTTAAAAATTATGTGTCTTTATGCCTTAATTTAATATGGTAATGTTGTTATATTATTATGCTATTTATTTTACATTTATATTGTTGTTTAATTAATGTTAAATTTGTAATTAATTATCTCAATTAATTTATAAGTTGCACATCCACCAATTTTGTGTCACCTTAATTTATTATGGTAATGTTGATATATTTTTTTGTAATTTTCGTTACATTTTATTTATTGTTTAATTAATGTTAAATTCATAATTAATTATCGCATTTAATTATAAGTTACACATTCACCTATTTTGTGTTTATATGCCTTAATTTAATATGGTAATGTTGTTATATTATTATGCAACTTTTTTCCATTTATTTTGTTGTTTAATTAATGTTAATTTCATAATTAATTATCTCATTTGATTTATAAGTTGCACATTCACCGATTTTGTGCTTAAATGAATTTGTAAGTAATTATTTAAAATTAATTTTTTTTACATTTATTTTGTTGTTTAATTAATGTTAAATTCGTAAAGTGGGCATCATTACATATATAATATGGATTGATAGATTTGTTGTTAATGTACTATATATATATGGATTGATGTTGTCCATTGACTTGTTGTTGTGGTGTTTATAATATAATATATATATATATATATATATATCTATATATATATATATATGTATGTCAAACATTTACAAATAAACCAAATTTTACATGGTGAAGCAGTGGTTTTGTAACACCCTGGATTTTACCTTAAAGCAAAGTATACGAAAATACGAATCTAATGGCGCAAACAGATTCAAAAACGGACTCCAAAAACGAGTCTTAAAACTGCAAAACAAACTTTGTCCGAACTTGTGTCCGGACGTCTGATGTTCGGACACAAGTCAAGAATAAAACAGACTGAGAAAAACCAAATGTCCGAACTTGTGTCCGAACATCGACGTTCGAACACAAGTCGAGATTTTTAGAAAATCTGGAAATAGAAGTGTCCAAACTTGTGTCCAGACATTGGAAGTTCGAACATAAGTCGAGAGTGTAAACAGAAGAGGTCCGAGCTTGTGTCCGGACATTGATGTTCGGGCACAAGTCGAGAGTTAAAACCAATAGGCGTCCAAATGTTGGTCTGGACTTGTAAGTTCGGACATAAGCCGAGACTTACAAGTTGGATTTCGTCCCCGCATGCTGTTCGAACATGTAAGTTCGGACAGATGTTCGGACACACCCAACAACGAAATCAACAAATACTCTCGGGGCATGTTCGAACATTGATGTCCGGATGGACATTCGGATAGGTCCTGAAATGCGAAATTCAGAAGTTAAACAGAGTCAGAAAGAGCATAAAAACAACCCTTAAAGTGAGATCAAAGTAACATAATCATTCTAATATCAAAGATAGAAATTGTTACCATAGAAATACAGCGGAACAACTTCGAATCCAAGGTGCTACCGCCACACTCAATCCTTTGAGTGCTCAGGCTAAAAATCAACAATTCTTAACAAAACCAAATGCTTACACGTAGTATCTCAAAATGCAATATCTTAAATACTGAATCGAGAACAACGGTTAATTCCCTAATTCTAGGTGACAGCGCACTTCCCATCCCCATTCTCAGCAATCTGTACCTGCGATCAGAAAAATGATAGACAAAACACGAAAGGATCACACAAATCAGAAAAACAGAGTAAATCCTACCTCACTGTGTAAAATACATTTTGAAGTTCATTTATCCATTTATCAATTAGACGAGAGAGACTTGAACAATTGAATCATTTTCCCATAAACAATAATAACCAACAAAAGCAATAGGGAGCTTTCAACAGGAAACAATCACAATTCCAAACACGGAGGTCACCTATGGGACCTCCAACAATAATACCAGGACAGTCACCTACGGGACCGTCAGACAATAATAACCAGGACAGTCAGCTATGGGACCGTCAAACACCACCTCACCCTAAGTCCTTAAGTGTGCACACCCCCTATGAATCAACAGTCCATAGAGTAGATCATAGAGCTTAACTGCAGTCATTGTATGCAGCGTTAAAAAATATAATATGGAGCACCTATGGGCTCCAAAGACATGACAATTATTCATGTGAAAGTCTCCCAAAATTCTCGATCAAATCACCATAAAAATATTCCAATTCCACCATTCTCAATACACGGGGAAGAATCCCAATTTGCAAAACCTCAATCAGAGATTAAATTATCTTCCAGCAGAAATAAAATCGCAGTTCCAAAACATGTTTCCTCCAATTTGCAAACAACGAGATCAGACAATCATGAGCATAGAGATTTACCTGGTTAGTCAAACCACCTCAGGAGAACAATTCACAGAACTACTGGTAGCGCCCGTCGTCGTAATCGGGGTCTAATTATACAATGACCAGCAATCAGAAACTACGAAACATAATCAAATAATTTAATATACTATCTAAGTAGTAGACTTTACCCGTTGTAATCCTAATTGGCACCAGGGTAGAGGTTTGACAATGGCAGGAAGAAGAAAGTGATTTTGAGGCATCGATGGTTTAAATAGAATTAATTTGTAAAAGAGAGGATTATTATTAATTAATTAAGAAATAATGTAACACCCTGGATTTTTACCTCAAAACATAGCTTATGAAAATACAAATCTAACGGCGCAAACGGCATTAAAACGGACCCCAAACGAGTCCTAGAGGAGCAAAACAAAGTTGGTCCGAACTTGTGTCCGGACATGGCAAGTTCGGACACAAGCCGAAGAGAAATAGACTGCGGAAAACCAAATGTCCGAACTTGTGTCCGGACTTCGAAGTTCGGACACAAGTTGAACTTTTAAAACTCCGGAAAAATCCTTACGTGGTCCGAACATTGGTCCGGACTTGCAAGTTCGGACATAGGTCGAGACTTGCAATCCGAACCCGTCCTCGCATGATGTCCGAACTTAGAAGTTCGGACTTATGTTCGGACACAGCCAAACGAAGAAAACACTTGAAACATTCGGGGCCTGTCTGAACATTGATGTCCGGACGGACGTTCGGACAGGTCCTTAAGTGCAGTTTTAAATACAGAAATAGAACCCAAAAACCGTTAGAAATACTTATGCAAAACATAATAACAACAAGAGAATCTCTCGAGCAGAAGAAGTCATTAATAAAACTCAATACAACCACAAACTTGATAAAACTGGTTCAAAGAGCAATTAACTTAGTTAACCAAAAACTCAAATGCACATAACCTTCAATATAGCAGCGGATCTCAAAATATCCAGGGCATTACCGCCACACCCAATACCCATGGGTGCTCAGGCTGATGAACTAAACAACATTAAAACCAAAGTTAACTTTCAAATTACGCGGAAGCAAAATAACGTTAATGTATAAAAACCTTGAGAATATAACAACATCTCTGAAACATTGAAATTCAAGACATCGCCTTATTATTACGTGGTCCTAAACTATGTGATTCGCGGTCCCGATCCCCTCAGCTAATCATCCATACCTGCGATCATAAAACATAGACAAAACACAGAAAGAATCGCACAAATCAGAAAAACTGAGTAAATTCCACCTCAAGCTGTAAAATACATTTTAGAACACCATTGCCTTTAACAATCAGATGAGAAGGTTTACTGAATAGTTAGTGAATTTCCAGAAAAACATAACAATACCGAACTGCAGTAGGGAGCTTTCAACAGGGAGTAATAACCACAATTCCGAACACGGGGTCACCTGTGGGACCCCAAACAACAATTCCAGGACAGTCACCTATGGGACCGTCAAACAACCACCTCACCCTAAGTCCTTAAGTGTGCACACCCCCTATGAAACATCAGTAACATAGAGTAGATCATAGAGCTTAACTGCAACAATGTGTGCAGCGCAAATAATATCAATAATGGGGAGCACCTATGGGCTCCCAAACAACAGAATACAACCTGTGAAAGACTCCCAAAACCACAATTGAACACCACAATCTCAATCCAATTCCTCAATTCCAAACGTGGGGAATAATCCCAAATCTCCAAACCACAACCGAGATAAAACACAACGAACCCTTTTCCAATATTTCGCAAAACCACAATCAAAACCATTGAGCATAGAATTTACCTGGAACAATCAAATCCCTCAAGAACCCAACTGCTCCGGACTATTGATAGCACTCGTCAACGATATCGACGTCTAGGTAACCAAAATTAACAATCAGAATTCGTCAAGCCATGAATAGATAACTAAGTAACTAAGTAGAATACATTACCCAACAAAGCTCCTAATTGGCACCAAGGGAAACGATCCAGCAAGGGTAGAGTGAAGAACGCCTAAGGTAGAATTGAGAACGCGAATTATAAGAACTCAAGGAAGAAGATACGTGAATAAGTTTTTGGTAGAGCAGAAGCGTAGAAGCGTCGTGATGAAGGTAGACCGTAGTGGGGAAGGTCGTTATATAAATAAGTAAATTATAGGAATAAGGGAAATCGATATTGTTAAACAAGTTAATGATTACTATCTTAAAACAAAAGAGTTAAATAAATACGAAACACAAATAACTCAGAAAAGGAAATCAAAATAAATACTTAACATTGTAATTTGTTTTTAGGGAACCTATACAACAACATAACGTTGAGGAACATCAGGAAGGAAAATAAAATCTCTAACAACATTCTTTTAGAAATTCAGAAATAATTTCCTAGTTTGAATATTGTTGAGAAAGTAGATCGTTGTAACAAGATAAGGATGGAATAGAAAATCTAGGAAGATAATTAATAAACATTTACTTGGAAGTAGGAAGGAGATTGAAATAAATTAAATAAAGTAAAGTAATAATACTAGCAATGGAATTATAATTGCATTAGAGAGAGTTCTAGAATACTAATAACAAAATATATATAAATTAATTTGAAGAAGTCAAATGGGATTTGAACTCTATAAACAGAGATAATTACTAATAGGAAGTAAACTCAAATTTGAATTCTAGAAATTAATTAAGTACAAAGAGAAAGTCAATTTGAATTAGAACTCTATGTATTTAAAATAAATGTGGAGAGGAAAGTTCTAGGAAGAGGAAATAAGTTAATATAGGAGTATCGTTAGTTCCCCTGGGCCACTATATTACTAATTCGGACTTATTATTCTGACTATATATTATCGTACTCCTAACCTCAAATTCCCGGGTATTTCAAATAATCACTTCTAAAAGAGAGAGGAAAGTACTCAATACTGTAAATAATTCAAAGTGAGTTCAAATAACTAGTGTGTAGATAATTAGTGTTGTGGAAATCCGGAAGGAGAAACGAGATCTCTAACAAATACTGGTTTAGAAAATAAGGGAATGATTTTCTAATTTGAAATAATAGGAGAAGGAAAATAACTCAACCGTTGTAACGAGATAAGGAAGAGCACAAAAATATCTAGAGAAGGATTTTAATTATTTTTTAGAATGAGAGAAAATTATATAGAAGAGAATACTAATTCAAACACAAGGGATGCCGTTACGTCATAAAGAGTCTAGAATAATAACATTGAATAAATCGGGAGAAGAATAAGGGTTTACCAATATATAATTAATTTGGAAGAAGTAAAACTATACTTGAACTCTTCGAATTAAGAATAACTAATTTAGAAGAAGTAAAACTAGAATTGAACTCTTAGGATTAGAAAGACGTTGTAACGTCTGTATAACATTAAGATAGTGGTTTAAATAATAATATCTGTGAGAAAAAGGATAATATATTTAATTATAATATCTTGAGGAAGGGGAAGAAAAATAAAATAAGATAATCGTTTAACTTCCACGGGCCCACTATCAACTCTAATCTCGGACTATCCATCCTTACCATATATTATACTTATCCTAACTCGAAAATTCGTTGGTATTTCAGGTTTACTCAGTTTTTATGCTTTGCGCGGTCCCTTTGTGTGTTATAATGTTTTATGACCGCACGTAACGAAGTTGA
>CM041776.1:402362957-402529360 GCA_023374045.1 Limonium bicolor | reverse complement strand
ACAGCTTACTGTTGAAGCACTCAACAATACCCTACCATAAGGTCCCTTCATATGGCAACCATCCATGCCAATAAAAGGCCTACAGCCTATAAGGAAACCTTCATTCAATGCATTGAAACAAATAAACAATTTGGAGAATGTGGGTGGTCCATTGAGATACTCCTGATATTTTAAATCTATGATAGACCCAGGGTTTCTCTCGAGAGCAATCTTGGTATATTGATGGAGATTGGCATATGACTCTCCATGATTTCCCTGCAATTGTCTTATAGCATCTCTCATTGCCCTGATGCACTTCATGTAGTTAATTGTAACCCCATGTTTGGTTTATATGAAGTGCTGGATTTGGGCAGGGGACATAGAGTTGTTTGCTCTCAACTTTGGAAGAATTTTTCTCATAATCCACTTAGAAGTGGCTGCTGGGTTTTCTGACAATCTAGTACAAGTGTGTTCCCCTTTTAATTTTTTGATCTTGAAGGTTATGTTTTCAGGTAAAAGGGATGCATGCAACAGCCACTCATAAGTACTAAGGTTGTTGCACAAAACAGTGTACTTCCAAGGGTCATTAGCCACCCTATGGAAGATCAATTTCCTCCTTAACGGCATAATCCTTCATCACCTCTATAAAAGCATCTTTATTCAGAAAAATTTGCTTGGGTTCAAGCTTTATTGTACCATCAGGCTGGTGTTCAAACTGTTTACCATCTCTCAGCCAACTATCATCTCCACTAATGCCCTCCTCCCCATCTCCAGAAAAGTAACCACCTTCTTTTATTTTGTCAAATGCATCAACATCCACATCATCCTCTTCTACATCAACATTACCACCACCATCGGTGTCCTTCTTATATGACAGACTAACACTATTTCCATTATCAGAAATATTGTCCCATGAGTCATTAGAGAATGTAGGGTTTAACTCAACATTTTTGTCTACATCATTTCTTTCATTCAGCAATGTAGAGGTTTTCTCAACAAATGGTACAACAGGGTTAATGATAGGAACCAAAGCATTGTTAGTAGCACTGTTGCAGTTTGAGACCCGATTGGCCCTGTTGAGTATAGCCGATCATAATCAGGATAGCCCAACCGCCCAGCCCGGCCCGACCTGTAAATTAGACCAATGGGCATGGGTAGAAAAAATAACTGGGCGGGTTTGGACAAAAAAAGCAGCCCAAATATTTTTTCGGGCCGGGTTATGGCTAAATATTTTGCCCAATTTATGGCCCGACCCGAATGTCATAGTACATCTTACGTTAGTATATGTTATTGTAAATATGTAAACAAAAAGTAATAAAATATTTACAATAATACAGCAGTAGTTATTCAACTGATTGGACTGCATACACTTTGTCTTATAAAATTTATTTTGTGTCGTGCACACTATTCAAAATCTATACTACGTATCTATACTTTAAGATATATGTTACTAAATAGATAAATTTGAGTTAAAAGCGGGCTGGGCGGGCCGGGCTATGGCATGAGCATTTTTTTAGGTGGACGGGTTGGGTTTAGGTGATTGGCCAAATTGGGCTAAACCCTTAGCCCGATTGGACTGAAAATTTATGTCTAGCCCGGTCCAAACCCGGCCCGTCCGCCAGTTGATCAGCTCTACTATTGAGTCAGCCTATGGTCTTGCATTCTGCACATTTGAAGACTTAAGAGAATGGATTTGTGATGTAGGTGGGAATTGTGATGGTGGGAATTGTGATGTAGAAGGCAATGCTAACGGTTGGTTTCTTTAAGTAGGTAGGGTAGATGATGTAGGTGGCAATTGTTTGAATTGAAAAATCTGAGGGCGTGAAGGATGTGAGACAATATTGAGCCCACTTGGCCTCTTTTTCCCCTTTTTCTAGTTTCCCCATTGTTGTGGCTAACAATGGCTGGTGGAACAGGAGGTATTTGTGGAGATTCTTGAACAGGTTGTGACAGTGGCAATTAGGATGGTTGAGTAAGTGGTGGTTGTGTATGTTGTCGTATCTATTGAGAAGGTTGAGTTATGGGTGGTTGTGTATGATGTTGTGGGTCCTGAGATGGTTGTGTTTGAGGTGGTGAGTTTGGATATATGACATCGGGATCCACCTCCAGCAGTGCATCATTATCATCCTCGAGTGTATTCTCAGGTGCATTCTCACTGTCATTATGGTTTTTCTCATCCCTTTTGCTCGTATCACACAACCAGCGACTGTAAGTGGCCATTGACTAACTCTCCTTAGCTCCATCCTCAACACTTATCACAATTACTTGTTTTCCATCAAACAGGCCTAACATGTTCAACAACTGCCTACCACACCCTATTTCTATGTACTTTTTGCTTTTGGGGTGCTGGTACTTAAAAACTGGGTTCTTGGGTTCTCTAAATCTGCTTTGGTGTCTGATAACATTAAGACAATCATCAACCAGTTATATGGCTGAATATCTATCAGGATCAAATGGCATCTGATGTCTATACCGGCAACCCTTATACTTTACCTCTAGTGTGTCTCCATTTTTGAATTCACAAACACAAAATAATATTTTTTTCATTCAACTAGACATAAGTAAAGCAAACAACAAAGAGAGCAACTAAAAGAATTGATGAATCGAAGGAACATTAACAAAACCCTAAAAATGTCAAGCCGGACTAATATTAGTGTAGCAACATCATGAATGAACTCTAAAATGAGGCATGACTAGCTTCTAATTGCCTTTGTAGAATTCAAGAGCAACAAAGTGTTATACACAATGCCGCTTCAACTGAACAAAAAGAAATTATGAAAGCAGCAGCTTCATAACAAGTTCAATTCACAAATCAATTCACTAATATTAGTGCCACTGTGCTTGACATCAAGGGGCTTCGACAATGCCACAATTCAGTAGTCAACATATCACAAAAAAAAACTCCACGATTGATGTTACAACTGGTCAAGAGCAACAAAGAGTAAACCATATTCACTTCAACAACCAAGAGAAATGAACATATGAATGGATTAAATAATAGTGTACAGGAAGCCAGTGTAGACTAAGCAAAAATTGAAATGCAACCAAGACTACATACGTATATGGGAAGGAAAACATAATATTGTCACAAGAGAGAATGAATATCATCAAAAATCGAAAGGTAACCCAAACGAGAGAATGAATATCAGCAAAAATCGAAAGGCAACCCTAAAAATGTCAACCAACTCAGAGAGCAGCAACAGGAGAGCAGCAACAAGCGAAACCAAAAAAAAATCAGTAATAGTGTACCAGCCACCTAGGGTTTGTGAAGAAAGTAGCGCTGAAATCAAGTGCGAGGAAGGAGATGACGGGTTCCTCCACGATCGAGAAAATCGACGGGAGCAGGAGTGAGTGTCGGGGGAAGAAAGTGATAGGGGTGAAGTCGATTGGGACCAGGTGGGGTAATGGGAGACGGTTCACATTGATAAACATGGTCCTGTGAAGAACCACTCAGAGAGGGCCACGTGTACAAGATGGACGGAAATCACAAAGTTGTTGACGGACATAAAACGGTAGAAAGCTGATGGGTATGCAAAGTAATTATCAAAACCACATGGGTGTTTTGTGAAAATATACCAAACCACATGAATACGAAATGTGATTTTCTCTTCTTTTTAACAATGTGAACAAAAAAAGCTTTTCATATATGGAGCAAAAGTTAGTGACATATCATGTATGAAATTTATATGATAAATTAGTACATACTTTAGAAGATTACTGACACATACATCATCGGTGATATAAAAATATTTTAATTAATGATGATAACTTTAGTTGGAGTTTGCATTAAATATAGTACGATAAATTGAAATATATGTATTTGATATCTTTATCATGTGCTCCTTTTGTATAAGAACTGAAAGTTCAATAGTAGATGAGCATATGTAACTCTAAATTTATATTTATAATTATTTAAATAATAAATAAGTAAATAGTTCACCCCCTTTATTCTTCAAAAAATATCAAACAACGTACTTATAGTCTCATTCTCATTCGATCTAGACAAACACCCTTAAGTAATGGTTGGGCTGAGACTTCGTTCTCAGGGGAGCTTCTCAACGGAGCTGTAGATTATATTTATCTGTTAACAATTCTTTGACCATACCATAACATTGTGCAGCACCACTTTATTAGAACATGTCAATTCCAAAACGCTTGTATTAGCAGCATTGCAAAAACTAGAGAATCTTCATCTAGATTAAGCAGCTTTTTTTTTATAATTTGAGGCACAAGGCCAAATGATCCGCATAAGCGGGGTACAACCGAAACAACTAACTGTAAGTAGAAAGAACCCATACCTCACCATCTCTATCTTCTCCTTGTAACAGGAAAAAAAAAACTCAAAACCCTTCGCTTACACTCTTACTTTACGTTTACCCTTACTAGCAACCTTGCGAACACGAGACGATTTATTAAAACCCACCAAGCCTTTCTTTGGCCCTAGGCCCTTTCTGTAATTAACTTTAGAATTAGTTTACGAGCAGTTATCCGACTCCGCCCCTACACCACTCCTGGACTCCTGACAACTCTTGCGGAAGCTATCCCTCTGCTCACACATAATGTCTTCAAAATTGCTCAAGACCCGCCCTTCATCTAGAAATCTAGATTAAGCAGCTACTCTGAAAACAAGGCCTTAGAGCTAGCCGAATGGCAATTAAAGCAACCAAATCTCATAAAAGAACTCGCTGGCTGTAGTCTCATCTTCAGAACTTCGATGAAGCAAAAAGGTTACCAGCTTTCTTCCTTTAAGAAAAGAGAACAGTTTTCAGTGTGCAATTTACCATTCTCAATTTCTCATGTACAGCATCACTATGGAACGAGTTCAAGACGATTTGAAAAAACCCCCTCCTTCTGTCCTAATCCTACGACCCAGTGACAAAAGCCTCAAACGTCATGACATCCATCGACTTCCCGTGAGAAACATAAGAAAGATAACCTTCCCTAGCTATATATTCAATTTTACAACCAACCACCCGACCAGTGTTATCATCTTTTACAGAACAGCTCCAAAACTATATACAAGGACTGTACCTACAACCAGTGACTGGGAAGAAAACTAAAAGAAGAATTGTTGGGGGATTCTTCGACCCCATTTCAGCTTTTTTTCCCGGAGATCACAACAGCACTCTTGAAGATCCACCTGGTGTTTGAAATCTGTACAGTGTATGTACATCATTCAAAGGGTCAGGCAAGTAGCTCTGGGGCCGTGCTGCTCTTGTTGAAGACAACAAGAAATCGCCTGATGTCTGACTGGTCTGGCCCACCAACGCATACGCTGGATGCGGTGGGGAAACATAGCAGCTTTTATAAGCAGGGCCACTTTGCCTCAAGGGACTTGAACAGGGAGACACGGGTAATGATATGATCGTTCTTGAATTATCCCTGAAAACAAATTATAATTATATTCAACAGGGCACAATCTTTCTGTAACAGAAAGATATGCTGAATACAGGCAACGTTCAATTACCATAGCTCCCTTGATCCCGGCACAACTAATCTCCTTGCATCATCCACCTCATATGTGCTGATACTCTTTCTACGTGGGTTGATTTCCAATGCTTTCTGCTCCAATAATGAAAATATATGTATGAGACCCAGACTGTGAAACACGTACTAGACCTTAACAGAAGAAAGAGGAATGACAAATAATTTCAAGCAAATAACAGAGGTCGTTCTAAACACTTTACTACTAAACTGATGTCTATGAAAGGAAAGACACTGAAGAGAGTTATGCATTTTCAACATCATATAACCTAATAGCACAGGATAGAATCCAAGTCCAAGTGGAGCATCTGCAAACTGAACATTCAGCCAGAAGGCCTCTTGGTGGAAGTATAAACTTATAGCTCCATTCTAATCGGATCCCTAATCTAGATGTACTACGTAAATAAAAAGGTACCGATAAATTTTCAGAGACAGGGAACTACTGATCACCATTCTTAAATGAGAACAATAGAATCAAAACATGATTTGAGCATCGACTGGGAAGAGATGAGTAAGATTCTTTCCAGATGGAAGTCAAAAACATAAGCGCAATTTTATATGATCAAATTATGCATCGGATATTCAATAAGTCGTATGGCTTATCAGAAGAGACAGACAGAACATAATCAAGGGATAGTCTTCCAGAGGAAATTTAACAAAGAGAACTAATGGGCTGCATTCTAAACCGTTGGTTTTAGAGGTTGCAGTTCTAATATATATTTAATCTCTACTTCATTTTTCTTTTTTGTTCCAGTATCTCTCATGCTTCTATCTCTCAGCTACAAAAGCTGAAAAAGTGCATGGTCCATAAGTAACTGACGGCCATTAAAGAACTCAAGGTTATTATCTAATCAAGTGTGCACAGCAGTTTATAACACTAGCACCAGGGGTATTTTCTTTTCTCATTAATAAACAGTTACTTGGAAGCCAAACTCCCTCATCCAAAACTAATGCAATTTGAGAATCCCTACAGCCATCTTATCTTACCTGGGGATAACAAAGATTAGAGAAGTGACACTCTTTTTTCTTCGAATAAAAAAGTAGAGGAAAGATAAAAAAGATTACTTTTTCTTCATCTCCTTTCAAGATGGTAATGGTAGCATCTGTTTTGTTTACTTAAACTTCTGTTCAGGATTTATACAGTCAATGCAGAGTAGAGGCATACGTAGCTAATATAGAAGATCTGTCAGAGAACTATTGTTAGGTAACTCGTGTTAAAAAAACGCTCAAGATTCAAAAAAAATTAGTTACTGTAGCTTGAAAAGAGATTCATGCAGTGCGGCCAACAATCACCCATAACACAAAATGACACAATCATATTGCTCTTAATCAAAAAGGATTCAGACCTTGATAGCCCATATAACTGAGCATGTATGAGGATTGAGGAGAAGCATCATAAAGAAATTATCAAACCCGAGTGAAAAAGAAGGGACAAAGCAACTTGGGTATTTCCAAAAAGAAAAAGACATAGCATGTCTTACCGGCTTCTGGGGTCCATCAAATGCAAAGGGAAATGCCTCTGGTGCTACACTAAGGCCAGGGCTTCCAGGTGCCCTCATCATTGTCTGGTCTCTAACAAAAGGATGACCTAGCAATTCTGTAGCTGAAGGCCGTGCTAACGGATCACGCTGGAAGCATCGCCTCAAGAAGTCCTTTGCATCATGGGAAAGATAATCGGGAATCTCAGGAATCTCTTTGCTGTTTCCAATTTTAAATATTGCAGCAACCTGTAAAGACAACCATTACAATTACACTTAGTCTCAGGCATTCCAGAAGTGCCAATTCCAGTAAGAAAAAATAATTCCAATAAAATAGTCTATCTCACCCCTTCATATTGGCTCCATGGTGGCTTAGATGTGCACATTTCAAGAACTGTGCATCCTAAGCTCCATATATCCACTGCAAGGCTGTAGCCATTTGTGTTCATCACCACCTGCAACAATGCAAAGAACAGGATTTATAAGATGATTTCTTATGTACAAAATACTAAACTTTGCAGCAGAACTTTTTTTAAAAAAAGAAACAAAAGGAAGCAAGAAGTGGGATGGAATACCTCAGGTGCCATCCAGTAAGGACTCCCTTTGAAAGAAAGCATGGAAGTGCAATTTGTTATCTACACACAGAAATACAATAACTCAAAAATCAGTACCAAAAAATCAGATAACAAGAACAAATAATGCAATGGCTATGCATCTAATGACCAACATTTCTCCAACAACATGTCAGATCAGATCATTTTTAGTCCACGTTAGGTTTTGTGCCATTTTACTATCAACAGACTTGTGCAACTGAAACGTGGTTTGAAAAAAGAAAGAAACAGAGGATAGGTGCTATGAGGGAAAATCTATGCTGTGATTAGTACTTTCATGTTAACATGTGTTGCAAAACAAATACTCATGCATAATACCCAGGATGATAAGATACCATTCAAGTTTTATATGAACCAGGAAATGAAGTTACTTAAGATTGCTTCCTATAACATGCTTCGTATATTTGGCTCCCATGAGGTTGAGGATTACAAGAAAAAGTTCTAAAATTACAATGATATGCATAAGAAGAATCAAGACAATGAGACATACATGTTTAGCCATGCCAAAATCTGCAAGCTTAATCTCACCATGGGGATCAACCAATATGTTGGCTCCTTTAATATCCCTGTCAACCATTTTACACACCAGTCAAGGCCTTGCATTACTCAATCAGACTTAAAGAAGAAATGATAGAAGTAAGAAATCAAACAATCCGTAACTTGGATCTAGTTACCTGTGCACTGTTTTTCTAGCATGCAAGTAAGCAAGCCCGTAGAGAATTTGCCTAGTGTAATTCTGAACCACAGGCTCCTTAAAAGGACCATACTCCTGAAGTAACTTGTGAATTGAGCCACCGGACACATATTCCAGATAAACTGATAGAGCTTCTTCACCCTACAAAACAATACTGTGAACAAGTAGCCTAATTTTTCAGAAAATAGACGGTCAACTAGATACGAGAGAATCATACCAGCTCACTCCCATAATACCGGACAATGTTTGGATGTGACAACTGACTAAGCAATGTAATCTCCTGTTTAACCAAAGCGTGAATCACATCCATGTCAGTATCCATTCACATAAAATTCAGAGAATGATACAGAAACACAAAATGCATCTACGTAGGCATTCAAAAGAAGCAATGCAGAGACCTGGTTGAGTTGTTTTAGACACTCTTTTGAGTTTCGGTCATCAGAAATTAGCCTGACTTCCTTTATTGCACACATTTGTCCCTTCTCACTGTCAAGGAAAACAGAAGACGAATATAAATACTGGATACTGTCGTGGAAGCAACGTGGACTACCTAAATGTCAGTCAGCAAAACGTACAGAGATGGTTCCACCAAAACGTGGAGAGATAATATAGAGATAACACATAATGTGATAGGAGATAAAACTTGGACAACCTGAAACAGCAACTAGTTTGAAATTTTCTACAATCCTTTAGCTGATCGGCCGAACATTAACATGTGACTAATGCTTAGAGTAAACCAAAAATATATAAATATTCACTGTGTCTAACAGTACACCTACATAACTATGATGAGTTATAGTAAACAATTAGACAGTCATTCCCACGCCAAATATGTCAAAACAGACATAATGACAGAATGCAATACCACCTAAAGTAACCTAGTCACGTGCAAGCGATGCCAATGCCTATTAGATGAAGATTAGTTAACCTCTAAACTTATTAAACTTACCTGTTAAATCCAAGGTATACATGTCCGAAAGTTCCACGTCCAAGAAGCTTTCCTTTCATCCATTTTGATGGATCACAGTAGCTGATGGTCTCAGGGGTGAAACTGGATCTTACACTGTTATGCATAGCTGAAGGACTAGTAGGAGAACTCGGTGGTAGTGGCAGAGGATGCCCTTGATCTTCCGCTGCTGCTTTCCCTGTTGGAGATTCTAAATTGCTGCTACCACCCATCCTCGGATGTCGAGGCGAAGTCATACTGATGGTGGGTCCTCTAGTTCCCGGTGGACCAGGACTTCTCGCTCTGACACGGAGCTTCACATCGTCCAGTCCCCTGCTTAGAAAGAGTACATGATATACATGACTAGTTAGACAAAACGGCAACACAACATTGTGTCTTAGCTTGCTCAATGAGGTGGTTTTGGTATTCTATAGATCCGATTAGTTAGTGGATAGTGACCAGGATTAAGCTTATGGCTCGGGGCTAGTGGAGGAAACGGAGAGGATAGAGGGTTTCTTCGGAGCGAATACTCACTGTCTCCAGGAAAATTGATCAGAAATGTGTTGAAAATCAGATAAGTGAGTATCTACTAGCAGCCGTATCACTCGAATATGATATCGTAGCGAAACAGGCTGAATAATTGGTTGGGAGTCTCCCTAGAGTAAAATTCGACGAGGAATTATAGAAAGACGAAAATTCAAGAATGGGAAAACGAAGACGGTAGAGCGAGCGTGAACTTCATATCCCTAATTGATAATCCCTCCCGTCCACCCTAACAAAACAGGGAAAATCATACACGGAAAAGCATTGGCAGAACCCTTGGAAAAGTTAAATTGATTCTAAGAAAAGGCTCAGCTCAGAAGTACGGACCTGGAAACCCCTAATTGAGCAAACTGTTCATGAAGGGGAGGTGGAGTATCATCAGAGGACCCGGAGGAGCTAACACTCGAAACAGAGGCGGAACCGCCATTAACTAACACGGCAGCACCAGCACCAGCACCAACACCTCCGCTGCCATGATCAAGCCCACCGTAACACGGGCTGTTAGAGGAAACCAACGGCGTAGGCAAAGGGTGACACTCCGTCTTCTTCCCAGCGCTGCCAGAATCAGAATCAAACCCGGAGAATCCGGAGGAATTGCCCGTACCCTGAGACTTGAGACTGGCACCGGCAAGGGAATCGTCAGAGCTTCTGGGTTTGAATTCCGCGGGGGCAAAAGCCCTTTTGTTTGGGGATTTGGGGGATGATTTGTTGCTGCTGGATTTAGGGGAGTCGAAGATCTGGAAAGAGGTGGTTTTCTTAGCGAGAGGTAGGGTATCATAGGATTTGCTGGGTTTGGTGGACTTCCTGGTAAACCACCCAGGCATGGGCATGGTTTCCAACCAAAGACGGAATAGTGAAGACCAGAGCGGCGGAGTTGAAAGTGTGAGGGTGAGGAAGTGGATGGGTCCACGCGGTTGCAGGTTAGGGGGACTGTACGGGATGTGGTGTGGAAGTGAACAAAAATTTGAATGTGGAAGGAGTGTAGAGATTCGTTTGAGATAGGTTTGAGTTAGAATTTGATGATGATGGGGAGGTGGAGAGGGTGAGGAGATTTGGGGAAGCAGAGGAGCAGAACTAGCTAGAGACGAGAAAGGTTGGGGGAAATGTAGGAAATGAAGGAGGCGTGAGAGGGTGGTTGGTTAGGCGGCCGGGAAAGAGAGGTGACGTGGCAAGGGGAAGTTTTTTAGTAGTTGTAGTAGTAGATTTTTATGCAGCAAGTTGGGGAAAGAAGGTGGGGGAAACGGGAGTGTGTGGGTTGGGTTTAGGGGGGTGGGTAAAGCCTGTAGATCAGTGATTGGTTTGGTTAGTTTTGTTTTTTTCCTCCCTTTTTAAATGGCTCATTTTTTTGCACCAGAATTAACTGGCTTATGATTTATCAATTGGTTTATCAGGTTTAGTTTATTCTTGAGTAAATTACTCAGAACCCCCTTGAAGATTTGGGATATTATAGTTAACCCCCTTGTGTTTATCATAATTATTGGTAACCACCTTGAGGTATCTTTGACTACGAGCCCCAAACGATAACTCTGTTATTAGAAAGTTAACTACGTGTTGATCTATCAACTTAATCACATTAATAATGCTAGGCTGGACAACAAAACTGCTTAATCAACATCGTCTAACTCTCTTTCATCCCACTTTAGATGCATTTTTTAGGCCAGGTTGACATTTTTTGGAAAATAACAATACAGATTAAGTAGTGCTCTTTGTCCAGTCTGACATTATTAATGTGATTAAGCTGATAGGTCAACATGTAGTTAACTTTATACTAACAAAGATATAGTTTGGGGGCTCGTAGTCAAAGTTACCTTAACCTCGAGGTGGTTACCAATAATTATGATAAACACAAGGGGGTTAACTGTAATATCCCAAATCCTCAAGGGGGTTCTGAGTAATTTACTCTTTATTATTTTATTGTATTATGGGTCAGATACCATTTACTTATGAAGCTTATTCAAAACAGCATTATCAGTTAGTTAATCAGCTGGTTTACACATTACCAGTTGCATTATCAGTTGATTTACATATTGTCAGTCACATTATCAGTTGGTTTATCAGTTCAAAACTCTAATACAAAAAGAACAACTTATATAGGTTTTCTACAAAATCATCTAATTTTGAAATCAGTCATCAACTCATATCAGTTATCAGCTGGTTTATTCTTTACAGTTTATACTAGCTGATATTGACTGATAGTTGATTGTAAAAGAATGTGCTGAACTGGTCAACTCAGTCAAACATATTAAACTAGTTGAACATGAGAGACGATTTGAGTTTAAATAGCTACTAGCTGATAGCTGATATTAGCTGATATTGACTGATAGCTGATTGTAAAAGAATACATTGAGATGATTAATCCAACTGATAGTACATAAACTAACTGAATGATATGCAAAATTAAATAAACTCGGTGCAAAAAGTGGAGGAGAAAGTAGAGGGGCGCCGAAGCTTCTACTGATGATGATAACACCAGTGAGGTGAGGTGTGTCATGTGTGTGAATTAGAGTAGATGGTGGCTGCTAATTTTTTTTTGTCGCACTCATTTGATTTCTAGTATAATTTTTTCACATATGTTTATTTTAATTGTCTATAAAATGTAGTACTATAAGAATTAAAATATGTACACCATAGTATTACTTTACTTTTAACATTTGGCATGACTTAGCCATCTTGCTCACTCTACCGCGAGTAGCAGTACGGTAGGTAAGAGAAGTCTTTTTTTATGAAAAAATAATAAAAATAATTATTGAATAGGTTTTTAATCTATCTAATATTTAACATGTAAGATAATATATTTTTTAATTTTTTTTTTATAATGGAATCTTATGTTGTAAAAATTATTTTTTGAAAATTATTTTATTTTATATATTTAATATTGAAGTGGAAAAGCGTGCCAAAAAACAAATGAGACAGGAACGGAGTAGTATATTAATCCGTGGGTTGCATTTGGTTGGGTCTCAACAAATCAATCAATCACTTTGCACTTTGGAGTTTGGACAGTGCTTGTTGCCAGGGGATGGGACCTGTTGAGGAGAGGTACGCGGGTGTGACGGCGAAACTCATTCCCGACCTTTATCCCCTCTGCGGTCAGTCTGGTGGAGTCACCCCCCTTTACTTACGAAATGTCGAGATGCTTTCCGAATCATTCCCCATTTTTGTAAAGGATTGTCAGAGGAAACGACGCAGAAGGGGAAAACCGGAGTGGTTCTATTTTTTTACTGAGAGAATCCACATAGTTTTTTGCGCCATTTCTTGAAAAAATATCTGTCGTTAATTAATATCTGTCGTTTTAGGGAGTGATTCTTGTTTAAAAATATCTGTCATTCTAGTTTTTTGACACACTTTTTTTCTTTTTTAACCCTACTATTCAACATAAAAATAATTATTATCAATATGAAAAAGTAAAAAGTAGGGGTACATACGTCATTTTTCTAATTTCCTTAATAAGTGTGCAAGTTTCTAGAATGACAGATATTATTGAACGGAGGGAGTAGTAATTTTACCGGGGTCAATTTTTTATTAGGCTCCAATTATTGTCCAAAATCCATACGGTTCATTTAAAGGACTTTTCAGACTTTTTCCCATACCGGATTGGAGTGATCAGCTCTAAACGAGCTCAATTACATTCACTACAGGACAAACCCCGGCCTCTCATTGAGTGTCGTGTACCCTCCACTCCAGTGACTCCTCCTCTTGGATCACAGACAAACCATGCAAGTTGCACTTAGGTAGCACGTTGTTTTGACGGGTGAAGCGGCGGTTTAGGGGAAAGTGGAGAATAAAAATAGGAGTAAAAACCATACTACGATAAGGTCAAATTAACGTGGTGATAATCCTTATTCTAATCCACCACCGTATGCCTACCAAACTAAATAACACAATTACAATAAACCTGACGTGTCTCGGATTCCTCCCACGTGATGCTTCTACATTTTACGCACTACTAGTTCCTCCATGTTACGTTAACCTCTTAACTAATGATTACTTTTAATCCATTCTTTCTCCCTTAGATAATACTAAAAGGATTACACCGGAATATTACAACTCAGTTTATCAAACTGTCATAATAGTAATGATCCGTGATGATTAAAAGCTAGTTCAGTGTGTTTTAGATCTCCCTTCTAAAAAACGGTTATTTATCAGTTGTTTTGTAGTGCCTCTTTTCAGTTTTAATTTTTCAAATAGAACTTTTGAGTCCTTTTTTTATGAGAAGTTCTCTATGTTACCATATAATTATATGGTCACGGTGTTCCTGCATGGTGTGGGGTCGTATTTTAAGAACTGATTTAAAAGTTACTCCATCAAAATTTGATGAACATATAAGAAAGAAAGGTTCTAGAATAGATAATTATCAAGATAATTAAAAAACAGCACGCGCAAGATTGGAAAGATCGGTCGATCGAACCGGCAGCCGCTTTAATAATCACTTCTATAATTATCCCGCGCATAATTTATGGCTGTATGTAACCTACGTATACCTTGTACAAAAAGGTGGATATATAACACTGGTGGAACGGAAGCCTTTAATGACGGTGGTTTAATCACGGCTTTAACAGAAACCGTAATTAATATGAAGGCTGGAGTTAATTAATGACGTTTATTAAATTAACCGTAAGCAATAATCGATCGGAGGTAGGCGCGCCTTTTTTAGGACGGACTTTAGATGACGGTTATTTGTGAAACCGTAATCTAAAGTCCCGTGTTGACGCGCGCTTTACGGTCAACGGACTTTAGATTACGGTTTTACTAATAACCGTCATCTAAAGTCCCCGCCCACTGATGGTCAACGACGTCGTCTTGACCTGACGCCAAATATTTCCCGCATTATTTGATTTTTTCGACGCCGCGCGTAATCTAAATTACAGTGAACGACGTCGTCTTACCAGCTTATTTTAGATTAAAAATAACTTTATATTAATGTGTTACATTGTTTGATCGAATAAGACTCATGGCTCAATGGCGTGGGTACATGAGTCAACACCATCGATCTTGAGTTCGAAACCCAGCATAGGCCAAATAATTTTCGCGCTATTTTATTAATTTCGTACACTTTAGATTACGGTTCTTTAGGAACCGTCATGTAAAGTGTGACTTTACATTACGGTTTTCATGTAAACCGTAATCTAAAGTCCTTTTAACTACAACATTTGCCCGTTTACTCTGCACACTGTACTTACAGTAACTCTTCTTCTCTTTCGCGCTATCTTCCTCACTGAAATCGCCTCCTCTCTCCCGTCACCTTGCTAACGGCCATCGCCACCATCGCTCCCACCACCTTTGTCACTCCCATCGCCGCCGGTCACCACCCATCTACCACTGGTCTCACCGTCGACCTCTCTATCGCGTATTGGGTATGCGATCGATTGATTGTCGTTTTTTTCTAACTTTGTTCATATACATGCATTTCGATTGCAAGTTCTAACTTGTTCATATATTTGTGCCCAGATTCACAGTTAATTGCAACCTAGTTCGTGGGCTGATTTCTACACTACTTGCCCACTTCGGTGCTTAGTAACGGTAATTTTGCAAAGCAAACTGTAAACTGCTGTATTTATTTATTCTTAGCATTTAGTATTACAATTAATAAATAATAGTGTAGTTTTAAAAATGCTACTACTTAAAACTGCCACAGGAAAGAAAGTAAGTTCAAGTATATTACCGATTCCTGAAAATAGCTCATTTTCAACTGCTCAATCTGCTATGCCAGATGCTCTCTGTTGATTCACAATCTGTGACAGGAATCAACAATGCTATTGTTATAACCACCAGAAAGAATAAGATGAGTTTCGGTATTTTAATGGTTCTAGAATGACTAGTTTCAGTCCTTCAATCTGAAGTACTGCAGAGAAGGTCATAAATAAACTTCATTTATAGTAGAAGAAGATAAGTTTATGTATGTTACTAGTTCTAGATGGTGCGTGCAAATTTGACTTTGATAAAACTGATTTGGAGACGTTAGAAATATAGGGGAGATGCTGTCGATTTTTTTCCGCGGTTTAGCTAGCATTTAACCTTGATTTTTTGATGAATTCTAATGTTGTCGTTTTTTCATTTATGCATCAGGACTACGACTTTATTTTGGCTTCCGACCTCAACCGTCTTAGCATCGGCTAATCGTCTACCAGAGGTAAGATTTACATTATACATATAATATTTGACAAACTACCAAACATAGTTATCCGCCCAAGATATACCTAATAGAGGTATATCTTCGGCAGTCCCTGTCGGGACTGTCCATTATGAAATGCTTAATTTAATTCAAATTGTATTTCAATCCTTGCAGGCATGGCTGATCAGGACATGGCTGATGAAGAGTTCGATTTATTTTGTCGTGAGGAGGAGGAAAATGAGCAGCAAATGGTACCGGTCCCATCTACATCTGCCGCTGCTGCTGTTGCCCCATCCACATCTGCCGCTGCTGCTGTTGGCCCTTCCATGAGTGCACCTTCTACGAGTGCTACTCAGAGACCCAGAGGTAGAGGTCCGACCCGTGGGTTGAAACTGCAGAAACCGGATCAGATTAGTCTTCTGTGGGACCAGTATGGGAGGTATGGTGGGGGCAGCAGGTCAGAGTTCGCTAGTATGCTAGGGACTCTGGCCAGATCACATTGCTGCATCAACCACACATGGAAACAAGTCCCGGAAAAAGTAAAGGAGACCATCTGGAAGAAGGTGCAAGAACGGTACAAGATCCCAGAAGAAGTGAAGAAGACCGTTCTTTCTTTGGTGGCCGGCAAAGCTAAATCATTCCGCCACTACTTGGTTGAGCATTGGATCAACAGGGTGCCCCCACGTGAGCCTCCGCCGTATGTTGTATACAATGGCATGATAACTGAAGAGGAGTGGAAGGAGTTCGTTGAGCGGCACGCCACCCCCGAGTTCAGGGTATGTTTGTGTGTACTCTTTTCTTAATTAATGCTCATAATGCTTTATCCCTGATTTTCTAATTAATTTCCTGTTGTACTTTCTTAACAGCAAGTACAAGAACAAGCACGACAAAACCGTGAAGCTAATCTCTACCCCCACACCATGGGACGAAGGGGATATGTGGGCAGCCTCGAGGGATGGAAAGAAGCTGGTTTGCTGACACGGAGGAACGAGGATGGAAGTGAATGCCCGATCGAGGATGTCTCTGAGGCGAGGAGGGTGCAGATGTACATACTGGGACGCCAGAAAACGACCAGCGAAGGTCAGAGGATATTTCCTAATGCTGCGATGGAACAACTGGCAAACCAAATTGTAAGTATTTGAAAGTAGCTGTTGAATAATTTACTTATATACTCAAGTGTTTGTTGATCTTAAATCTCGTCATTAACTTCTTTGAAAATTGGACAGTACGATGCGGCACAGAGAGGAGAAGTGGACTTACACGCTCCTCCTTCTCAAGACGACGCGCTGAATCAAATGCTTGGGAAGAAGGATCACCCGGGGCGTGTTAGAGGATTTGGGGGAGAAGTACGTCAGAAGAACGTATTCCCGCCATCTGCTAGGAAGGGTCAGATGAGTGCTGCTGAAGTCGAGGCGATGGTAGAGCGTAAGTTCGCTGCTGAGCGCCAAGCTAATGACGAGAAACATGCTGCTGAGCGCCGGGCTATCGAGGAGAGGCTGCAGGAAGCGTTGAATGCGATTGCACATGCGACTACTCAGCAGCAGCAGCTAGATCCTCCTCGAATGTCTTCCTCGTCTAGTTGTGCTCCGGCCGCTGACCCGTACCCGTTTGCCAACATCCAGGTTAACTTTGTTTAACTATTTTTCTTCTAAAATAAAGTTATTTAAATAGTATTAGATTGGACTCACTTATTTATTTCACGTATTATCTCTGTTTATTAAAGGAGCAAAAAAAATGTCGTCTCCAAATACCATTAGACGGGCACCCTGTAGATGCGGCCTACGGGACGGTGTTGCCATCAGGTCCACTCACGCTCATCAGTTTCGTACGTCTACCCCCATTCTACGCGCGTGTGACCTTGGACCTGATAGTTGATGGATTTGAGCATGCATACCTTCCGATGGCGATTGACAACAAATGCACGCTGATCGAAGCGAAGGGAGACATATTGCCCTGGCCAGCATGTTATATTGTTGTCACCGATGAGGTAAGACTGTTTGACAACCATTTAGTATCTAATAAAATGCATTATTTAGCATTAAGTGTCTAATCTAATCTATTATAGATCCCTGAGCTTCCTCGCCGCGTAACCCGGCCCAGACTAGAAGAGACCAGCGCGCCGGCGAATCCTGAGATCCCTGAGGTTCCTCGCCGCGTATCCCGGCCCAGAGAAGAAGAGATCAGCGCGCCGACGAATCCTGCCAGAAGGGTATGTTCTAGATAAATGTTTAATGTTACTATAATAATCAATTAGTAATTATCTTTACATTTATGCTTTACTTTTGTGTGTGAAGGGTAAGAATCCAGTGAGTCGGGGTGCGAAAGGTAAGAATCCAGCGCCCGTCCGGGGTCGCACCAGGACTTCTGAGGCGCCTAAAAATAAGCTCGCACTGCCACAAAAACTTGTTAATGTTTTGGGGGCCAAGCAGATGAATCTCTACGACAAGATCATGGTGAAGTCATCTCAAACTAACAACTTCATGATGACGCTTCCAAAGTCGATGTTTCACTACGAAGAAGATATGATGACGGCAATCAACTTTGAGGACATCAGAGAGATGATGTGTGGAGATTATCTGAACATTAACATTATTCAAGCTTATCTAAAGTAAGTGTTCTTTCCTCATACTGTAAAAACATATAGAATAAGTATCTATGAAGTTGCATTGGCTAACTTTTTATAGTACATGTGATATAATAGATGTCTGCTTGAGAGATGTGTTGAGAAGGACATGACATGCGTTACTGCGGTGTGCCCGGAGCGTTTATCGTACGACAATGTCACTAGGGACCCTGGGAGGTTTTGTAACTACATGATTCATGTCTTCAATGTTGTTGATCAACAGAATAAATTCATTCTAATGCCGTATCACCAAACGTGAGTTCTAATATAAAATTACATACTAATTAGCTAACTTTGTTACCTTCATTTCTCATTTCATTTTGTATTTGACATTGTAGCCACCACTGGGCTTTGTTTATATTCTGCGCTGCCACCGCTACTCTGCTCGTTCTAGATCCACTAGGGCAGTGGAAAGAATTCAACACTGAAGACTTAATCAAAGAGTAAGTTTTTATTACTATTTAATTGTTTGTAAGTTTTTTGAACCAAAATTAATGTACTTGTTCATTTTGCTAAACGCTTTTGTTAATATATGTAACAGTTGTTACAAAAAAACCCCTCAGGGAGAGTTTGGTGATTTGACCGTCGATTACATCAAGGTTTGGTAATTCATGTATTTCATTCGTGCTGCTATTATCTTTGTACAATTGTTTTACATTTGTGAATTTTGGTGATTTAGTGCCCTACCCAAAAGGATTCTAAGAGTTGCGGGTACTACGTGATGCGGTATATGTACGAGTTCTGCGGGTACTTCCCAAGTTTTAAGAATGATATTGACAAGGTAATACGAACGCTGTCTTGTATTTAATTCTTTCGGCAGATTTTTTGTGTCTTTATCTTAATCTCATTATGTGTTCCATTCCTTTTCTTGTTGCAGATTAAAGAGCATTATGCCAGATTCAAGACTTATGCTCCTGCCGACTTGTTGCATGTCAGAGAGAGCATGGCAGCCATGTTTATGAGAATGGAGTGGTAGACTAGCTAGCTGCTGCTGTAACATATATTTTTTTTTAGTTGCTGCTCTGATTCTGTTAGTTGCTGCTGCAACAGATTATATTGTGTAACAGATTATATTTTTTGTTAGTTGCTCTGATTCTGTTTGTAATGAATTATGCTAGCTGCTGCTGTAACAGATTCTAGCTGTTGTATTGAATATTTCTGTTGCAATTGTGCGCAGAAATGAATTTGCAATTGTTATCTCTGTTGCAATTGTGTAACAGATTGAATATGTTACAGATTTTCGATCTGGTGCTTTATTAGATGTTATCTCTGTTGCAATTGTGTAACAGATTGAATATGTTACAGATTTTCGATCTGGTGCTTTATTAGAATGAATTTGTGTTGTTGGTATTTGATTCAGGTGGTTCAATTGTGCAGTTTCTGCCCTCTGTTGCTTATCTGTTACAATTCTGTCTCTGTTGCAATTGTGTAGATTTGTAAAAAAAAATAAAATAATAAAAAAAAATTACACTTTAGATTACGGTTCTAACAATAACCGTAATCTAAAGTCCTTTGGGCGCGCGCGCCAAAACACTTTAGATTACGGTTATTGTTAGAACCGTAATCTAAAGTGTCGACTTTACATTACGGTTATTTGTAAAACCGTGATCTAAAGTCCTTTGGTTCGCGCGCGCCAAAGGACTTTAGATCACGGTTTTACAAATAACCGTAATGTAAAGTCAATGACACGCGGGCCGGAAAAGGGCCATTAATTACGGTTTAAAACCGTAATTAAAGACGTCGCCATCTTTATTGACGCCCGCGTAGATTACGGTCCAGAACCGTAATGTAACACGGTTTTGGACCGTAATTAAAAGCTCGCGTTCCACCAGTGTAAGGTGATCTGTTTCTTCAAAAATAATCGTCTGGATCTACTTTTGTTTGTTTTTAGTGATTAGTTATATTTTTGAAGAAAAAAATAAAACTTGAATGATTAGTCAGCTTCATTAAGAAAATACTCGTTAACGTTATGGGGCAAAAAATAAAGTAGGTTCCAACCAACTAAACTACGGGATAAAATAATGTTATCCATGTTGTAAATGAGATAATAGAGAAAAAATAGAAAGCGATAATCAGGTTTTCATTTCGCCTCACAACAGGGTACAATGGTCTCTATTTATAGAGAGAAATGGATAACCCAAGAGGCAATATGGACATTCACTAAATATATATATATATAACACTCCCCCTTGAATGTCCGATATTGATTGCCTCGTTAAAAACCCAGTGGGATAAAAACCAAGACTAAGGAAAAAGAGTGCAATCATAAGCTCTCCCCCTGAACTAAATGTCACTACAAGTCTCTGAATCTACATAACCCAATCTTGCGGATTAACTTTTCAAAAGTTGAAGTTGGAAGTGACTTGATGAATATATCTGCCAAATTCTCGCATGAACGGATTTGTTGTATATCAATTTCTCCACTCTTCTGAAGCTCATGGGTGTAGAAAAACTTGGGAGATATGTGTTTCGTTCTATCTCCTTTGATGTACCCGTCTCTCATCTGGGCTATACAGGCAGCATTGTCTTCATATAATGTCGTGGGAATTTTCTTATCAAAAGATAGGTCACACGTCTCTTGTACATGCTGGATCATGGACCTCAACCAAACACATTCTCGGCTAGCTTCGTGCATTGCTAGAATTTCTGCATGATTAGAGGAGGTGGTGACACTCGTTTGCTTTATAGACTTCCATGATATGGCCGTACCTCCATGAGTAAATACATAACCTGTTTATGACCTTGCCTTGTGGGGATCAGATAGGTAGCCAGCATCAGCGTAACCTACTAGACCAGACTTAGGTGTCTTTGGAAAGAATAACCCCATATCCATTGTACCTCGAAGATAACGGAGTACATGCTTAACACCATTCCAATGTCTTTTTGTAGGAGCAAAGCTATATCTTGCTAATAGATTTACAGAGAATGCTATATCAGGTCGAGTATAACTCGCCAAGTACGTACGTCAATGCTCCAATGGCACTTAGATATGGGACTTCAAGACCAAGTAAGTCTTCGTCACTTTCACGGGGTCTAAATGGGTCGTTGTTTACATCTAGGGACCAAACAACCATTGGGGAGCTCAACGGATGAGCATGATCCATATAAAATCTTTTTAACACCTTTGTAATATATTGAGTCTGGTGTAGGAATACCCCACTTGGTGAATGCTCTAGTTGCAGTCCTAATCAGAACTTTGTTTTACCAAGATCTTTCATTTCAAATTCTGACTTTAAACATTCAACAGCTTGTTGAAGTTCTGCAGATGTTCCAATTATGTTGAGGTCATCAACATAGACTGCAATTATGACAATCCCAGATCCACTTTTCCTTATGAATATACAGGGACAAATCGAGTCATTCTTATAGTCTTTCTTAAGCAAGAAGTCACTAAGGCGATTATACCACATACGGCCTGACTGTTTTAGTCCATAGAGGGATTTATTCAATTTAATAGAAAACTTTTCTCTAGAGCTTGATTTAAATGCTTCGGGCAATTTAAATCCCTCTGGTAGTCTCATATAAATGTCGCTATCAAGCGATCCATATAGATAGGCTGTAACCACATCCATTAAACGAAACTCAAGATTTTCTTGGATTGCCAAACTAATCAAGTATCTAAACCTTGTGGCATCCATAACTGGGGAATAAGTTTCTTCATAGTCAATACCAGGTCTTTGACTAAAACCTTGTGCAACTAGACGAGCTTTGTATCTCACAATTTCATTTTGCTCGTTTCTTTTTCGCACAAACACCCATTTATAACCAACTAGTTTTATCTTACTGGGTGTATGGACCACTGGTCCAAAGACCTCACGTTTTTTAAGTGAGTTTAATTCTGCTTTAATAGCATCTTTCCATTTTGGCCAATCATTTCTTTGTCTGCATTCTTCAACAGACTTTGGTTCATGATCCTCTTCATTATTCATAACTTGTAGCGCTACATTATATGCAAAAATTTCATCAACGTCAATTTCATGTCGGTTCCATCGAATTCCAGTCATGACATAGTTTATCGAGATCTCTTCATTATCAATAATTGTTCCAGGTACCTGATTTTTCTGCATTTCTGCAACTGTCATGTCTACAGACTCTTCAAGAGTCTCACCCTTTTCACTTAGACCATCTTTAATGCACCCCTTTCGTTTTCAAGGGTTTTTATCTTTGGAACCGACTGGTCTACCACGTTTTATACGTATGTTAGACTCATTTGCAACCTGTCCTCCATGGACATCAATTTTAGCGGGAGCATTTTTAGTTAGCACGTACGACTGTGTCACCTGATTTAGGTCAGTAAATGCATCAGGCAATTGGTTTGCCAGCTTTTGGAGATTAATAATATGTTGAACATCTTGTTCACATTGCTTAGTGCGAGGATCGTAATGTAGTAATGATGGTTCGTTCCATGTAATCTCCTTTACCAATTGCTTTCTCCCCCTAATGATGGGAAATGTGACTCATCAAAATGACAGTCAGCAAATCGAGTTGTAAACAAGTCCCCAGTTGTTGGCTCGAGATATCTAATAATTGAGGCAGATTCAAGCCCAACATATTTTCCCATTCTTCTTTGAGGCCCCATTTTGGTTCTTTGCGGTGAAGGTATAGGAACATATACCGCACAACCTAAAATCCTCAGGTGAGAGATATTTAATGGAATGTAAACGTAATCGAAAGAGAAGAAGAAGAAAGATTAGAGCGCAAGGCAGAGAAGGGAGGAAAGGGATGATTTTATTTCATTGTGTTCTAAGCTTTCTTTCTTTTACAGAGGAGATGAGATGTTTAGAAGAGGAGATGTGTGTATTGAAGCCTAACCCACGTAGTGTATATATATACAAGTGAACTACCAAAATTGTGTTAATCTAATTCAAACTAATTCAAACTAATTCAAACCAATTCAAACTTCCTATTTCAGAATTGGCAATACAAATCGTTTCATTAACTAATGGACTAATGGTTATTTCCATATGGGTGACTTATTACTCCAACACCCCCCGCAAGCCGATGGTGATCCTGATCAACGAGGCTTGAAATGTTGGTGTTGGATATACCCATGCGGTCAAGTTGTGCTTTGTAAGATGTTCCGGGTAGAGCTTTTGTCATCATGTCAGCCAACTGTGTTGATGTGGGGGTGTACACAACATCAACGAGTCCTTCTTGAATTTTATCACGGACGAAATGACAATCAATTTCTATATGCTTGGTTCGCTCATGAAAGACTGGGTTACGAGCTATGTAAATGGCAGACTGGTTGTCACACTTGACAGGTATGGGATGTACATTGGAAACATCAAATTCATGTAGTAGTCTGCTTAGCCATGTGAGCTCTGCTGTCACACGTCGCAAAGAACGATACTCAGCCTCTGCACTAGAAAGAGAGACTGTTCCTTGCTTTTTAGTCTTCCAAGAGATTGGACTGGTACCAAGGAAGATATAATAGCCAGAGACAGACTTTCGAGTGTTTGGACATGCTGCCCAGTCTGAATCACAGTAGGCTACAAGATCCAATTGAGGTGCCGTAGATTTATTGAGAACAATACCGTATGTCATTGTTCCCTTAACATAGCACAAGGCATGGATGGCGGCGTCCATGTGCACATCACAAGGGTTCTGCATAAACTGGCTTAAAGTTTGGACAGTGTAACTAAGATCTGGTCGTGTGTTGGAGAGATAGTTTAATTTTCCCACTAATCTCCTATAAGGAGTGGGATCATCTAGCGGTGTGCCTTCTGAGCGTAGGAGTTGTGAGCCCACCGCCATAGGCCCAACTGTTGCCCTTTTATTATCACACCCGTATTCCTTGACCAGATCCATGCAGAACTTTCGTTGAGACAGGACTACGCCTCGGGGCGTGGGAATAAATTCTATCCCAAGGAAATAGTGCAAGGTCCCCAAGTCCTTGATTTTGAAATTGTCATCAAGAGCTTGTTTGATGTTGTCAAGATCCTCTTGATGATTTCCAATTAATAACATGTCATCAACATAGACTGCCACATATACACGACGGATGCCGTTCTTCCTAAGAAACAAAGAATAATCGTTCTTGGATTGTTGAAATCCAAGGGTTTTGAGGAAGTAGGCTAATTTGGAGAACCATTGCCTGGAAGCTTGCTTCAATCCGTATAGAGATTTCTTTAGAAGACAAGCTTGTTACGTCCTGTGACATCTAGCCCGTGTGGGATTTTCATGTAAACTTCCTCGTCAAGATCCCCGTGCAAGAGGCATTATTAACGTCTAGTTGATTGATGATCCACCCCTTGTGGAGAGCGACCGTGATAAGGGCACGTATGGTTGTCATTTTTACAACCGGAGAAAAAGTTTCATGATAATCAAAGCCATGTCGCTGGGTGAACCCTTTGCAACTAAACGTGCCTTGTATCGTTCCAACGTGCCATCGGACTTCAGTTTTACTTTGTACACCCATTTACAACTAACCATTTTCTTACCCTTGGGTAAGTCAATGATTGTCCAAGTGTGGTTTTCCTCTAAAGCTCGTAGCTCACTTTGCATGGCTTGCTGCCAGTGCACGTGCTTGACGGCCTCATGATAAGATTGGGGTTCTTCCAATTGTTCAATATTGGTGGACACAGCAAGAGCAAGGGATGAACTAGGTCGTGTGTCCGTGAGGCTCTCACATTGTATTAAAGAATTCATCCCTTTATTCTGCCTATAAACTCGTTCGTCGAGCACATCTTGAAAGGCTGTGTTACATATATAGTCGTTAAGATAATCAGGCCTACGAGTCTCTCTTTGTGATCGACGAAGCCCGTCATCATTGGTTTGATCATGTTCTGGAATATAGGTGTGTTCCAGGACTGTTTCGTGTGCAGAGGGGGAGAAGAGGGGGTATTGTCATTTGTCACGGAGTGGACCACACCATGGGGTTCATCGACATTCGTTGTAAAGTGAACCACTCCACGAGGGTCATCGTCAGAGACCCAAGATGGTGGTATGCTAGGTTGTTCCCCTGAACAAGTTACATATTCTCCCACTCCATTAGCAAAAGGAAAAACATCTATATGGAATTTAACATCTCGACACACGTCAATTTTCTTTGTTACCAAACTCAAGACTTTGTGCCCTTTCTTGCGGGGTTCCTCTCCCAGATATACACAAGCTTCGGCCCGGGGATTGAATTTGCCTCCTTTTTCTCCAACTATGGTCTTGTAACACAGACATCCAAAAGGTTTAATGTCATCATATGTCGGTTGTGTTTCATAAAACCGCTCATATGGTGTTTTTCCCAACAGGGCCTTAGTAGGTAATCTGTTAATTAGATAAACCGCATGAAGAATACATTCACCCCAATATTCTGTGGGAACCTGAGACTGAAAAAATACCGCTCTAGCCGTTTCAAGTAGGTACTTGTGCTTACGTTCTACAACGGCGTTTTGTTGCGGTGTATGTGCGCAAGTGGTTTGGTGGAGTATTCCATTTTGTGCGAGAAACCTTTTGCCTGAATTAGAGCTTCCTAATTCTTTGGCATTATCACTCCTGAAAATTTTGATTTTCGCATCAAATTGTCTCTCCACCATTCGAACAAAATCCACTATTGCATCCCAAGCATCCCCTTTATGTTTTAGCAATTGGACCCATGTAATCCTTGTATAGTCATCAACTAGACAAAGGAAGTACCTATATCCATTGTATGTGGTTACGTTAAATGGCCCCCATACATCTAAGTGTACCATGTCGAAAGCCTTATTAGTTTTAATCTCGGATTTTCCAAAGGGTAAACGTTGACCTCGTGATTTATAACATATATCGCATGCAATTTTTGGAGAAAAATCAACTTGTTTTATCAACTTCATCTGAACGAGTTTAGGATAAGGCACATGTCCCAACCTTACATGTAATCTTTCGCATTTCTAGTAACAGAATTAGCAAATCCTAAAGTACTACTCATGTCTAGACTTCCTTGACGTCTTTGCTGATGGGAAAACCACTGGTTGATCCGTCCTTGATCCAGAATATAGAGACCATTCTTTTCGAGCCCAACTACTTCACTCTCCCTTGTAGTAGGGTCCTGGATCAGACAAGTTTCCATGCCAAAAGTTAGAAGTTGTTGTTCCTGTTCAACCATTTTCTTCACAGAGATCAAATTGAACATAAAATCTGGAATAAACAATACTTCTTTCAGCCAGAAATGTTTTCCCAATCTTACGTCTCCCACCATAGAGACTTGTTGAGGCCTTCCATCCGGCAGAATTACAGATCTTTTATAAGCCAAATTTTTCCAGTTTTCAAATAACTCCCGGGCACCAGACATATGGTCCGTAGCACCGGTATCGAGTATCCAACTTCCAGTTAAACCTCCAGCATCATACAGAGTTTTACTCATCAGACACAATTTGCTTGCTGTAAAATAAAACGGTTACCTGAAAAATGACAGTAGCCAGAATCTCCTCCTTTTGACTCTTGATCGCTGGCACGGATGATGCTAGCAATCTGTTGTATTTCTTCACGAGTGAATCCCTTCACCGATTTACTACCCTCACTTGGACCTTCTCCACAAGCTAAAGTCACCACACCCTTTTTCCTGCGTGC
Source organism: Limonium bicolor (assembly GCA_023374045.1). Taxonomy (NCBI): domain Eukaryota; kingdom Viridiplantae; phylum Streptophyta; class Magnoliopsida; order Caryophyllales; family Plumbaginaceae; genus Limonium; species Limonium bicolor. The sequence goes on along the minus strand of CM041776.1, from coordinate 402,502,349 downwards.
CAGCACTTTCTCCCTTCCATGGAGATGAAAGCAGTCATCCGCAATGTGCCCGGTCTTTTGGCAGTAGGTACACTTCTGTCTGGCATAGCATTCCTCAAAAACATGCCCGTTCTTTTTGCAAAAAGTGCAGTTCTTTTTCTTCCTTTCTCCAGTATTTCTTTCGGGTCCCCCTTTTCTGGTTGAATTCGGGCCACCAGTAGCAGTGAAGAAGGAGGCGTCGGACTCCGATTTCTTTTGGGCCTCTGCAAGGAACGACATGGAACTACCTTTCTCCTCTTCCGTGTTCGCGCCTTGCTGTTGTTCTTCATGAATTACCAGAGCAAAGGCACGCTCAAGTGAAGGCGTTTCTTTCATCGCCAGTATTTGACCACGCACATGAACATATCTTCTGTCGAGACCCATTAGGAAATGAATTAGGCGGTCTTCTGCAATCTGTTTGCACAGGAGGTCTCTTGCTTCTCCGGAACAGGTAGGAAAGGGACGGGCCAAGTCCAATTGTGCCCAGATGCTCTTCAATTTTCCGAAATATACCGTCACCGTATCATTGCCCTGCTTCAGTTCTCCTAGGGTTTGCTTGAGGTTGTGAATCGTGGCAAGGTTTGTCTGGTCGTATCTTTGGCAGAGGCAATCCCAAATTTCCTTGGGTTCTTCTGTGAACATGACGGTTTGGGCTATATTTGGTTCCAGGGCTGTAGTAATCCAGGAACGAACAAGAGAACTCGCACGAGTCCAGGCCGCTTCTCGAAGGGGATCTCCAGTGCCTGGGCGTTTAACCGAGCCATCGATGAAGCCTTGTTTGTTTTTAGCCTTCAAGGCTGTGACCATCGACCATCTCCAGGTTGTGAATCCCGTCCCGTCAAATTTTGGGGCAAGTTGCGCGCCGGGTTGCTCGGAGACATGGACGTATAGCGGGTCACCGGCATCGATGGTGTTTGCCGGCGCAGTGACCTTCTCTCCCTCTTTTTCAATTGGTATTTCGTTCTCCATCGTTGATTAAATGAAAACCTGCTCTGATGCCATATGGAATGTAAACGTAATCGAAAGAGAAGAAGAAGAAAGATTAGAGCGCAAGGCAGAGAAGGGAGGAAAGGGATGATTTTATTTCATTGTGTTCTAAGCTTTCTTTCTTTTACAGAGGAGATGAGATGTTTAGAAGAGGAGATGTGTGTATTGAAGCCTAACCCACGTAGTGTATATATACAAGTAAACTACCAAAATTGTGTTAATCTAATTCAAACTAATTCAAACCAATTCAAACTTCCTATTTCAGAATATACAAATCGTTTCATTAACTAATGGACTAATGGTTATTTCCATATGGGTGACTTATTACTCCAACAATATTGGGTTCTTGACCTGTAACCATTTGTAATGGTGACAACTTATTAAAGCTTGTTGGTCTGATGCGAATCAAGGTAGCTGCATGTAATATAGCATGTCCCCACGCAGATACTGGGAGTTTTGATCTCATTAGTAACGGTCTTGCAATTAACTGCAGACGTTTGATCAAAGATTCTGCCAAACCATTTTGGGTATGCACATGAGCTACTGGATGTTCAATGGTTATTCCAATGGACATGCAATAGTCATTGAAGGCCTTGGAGGTAAATTCACCAGCATTATCCATGCGTATGAATTTGATTTGATTATCAGGATAATTTGCTCGCAATTGAATCAATTGAGCCAATAATCTTGCAAATGCCATATTACGGGTTGATAATAAGCTAACATGTGACCATCTGGTTGATGCATCTATCAAAACCAGAAAATATCTAAATGGTCCACATGGTGGATGGATAGGTCCACATATATCACCCTAAATCCTTTCGAGAAAAGCAATCGGCTTTATCTCGAGTTTAACTGGTGATGGCCTTATAATTAGTTTTCCTTGAGAACAAGCAATACACGGAAAACTATTTAGTTGAAGAAACTTTTTGTTTTTCAACATATGACCACATGAATTTTCCATAATTCTTCGCATCATGATGGAACCGGGATGGCCTAACCGGTCATGCCAAGTTTTGAAATCATCAAAATATTTTAGTTTTTCAACAACATGTATTTCTGTTGTATTAATATACGCAAGGTACAACCCAGAGGAAATAGCAACTAGCTTTTCCAACATTTGTCTCTTTCCAGCTATCACTTTTGTGATGACAATATATTCAATATTTCCATCATTCCCCGTCTTAATGTGATACCCATTCCGGCATATATCAATGAACCTCAACAGGCACTAGTACAAAAAGGGCCTATTTCGGCGGTTGTAAAAGGCCTATTTCGGCGGTTCTAGAACCGCCGAAATGGAGACCGCCGAAATAGGGATGAGACCCTATCTCGGCGGTTGTACAACCGCCGAAATAGGCGCGTTTTAAAATTAAAAAAAGACCTATTTCGGCGGTTCCTAGCTAACAACCGCCGAAATAGGTCATTTTTTTAAAAAAAAAATATTTTCGCGTCGTCTTCAACCTCACAGCAGCAATTCCGGCGATTTTCAAGAGGCGCAACCACGAGAATGAAGGCGCAGAGCATGTAAGTTCACCACGAGAGAAGAAAATGAACACGTACAGGCGTAGAGCATGTAAGTTCGAGTATATTACCGGTTCCCGGAGAGAATAAGATAAGTTCGAGTATATTACCACAAGGAAGAAGAACACAAGCGCAGAGCATGTAAGTTCGCCTGCAAAATTACCGTGAGATTAGAGGATGAAGAAAGGTGTGCAGAGCATGTTTATTAACCAGTTAGGGTTGTGAATTTACCGTGAGAGAACGGGATGAAGTGAGAGCAAGTGAAGAAGAGAGGCGCAGACCATGTTCGCCATGAGAGCAAGTTCGCCAGTGAAGAAGAGAGGCGCAGACCATGTTCGCTAGTTAGGGATACGAAATTAGAGAGAAGAAGATGAAGAGATAGAGGCGCAGAGCAAGTTCGCCAGTTAGGGATACGAAATTAATTAGAGGCGCAGAGCAAGTTCGCGGTGAGCAAATATATAATAAAAGAAAGTCTATTTCGGCGGTTGTTACTAACAACCGCTGAAATAGACTAAAATTTAAGCGGCCTTTTGAAAATTTCGGAAAAAAATCCCGGGAAATGAACCTATTTCGGCGGTTGTGGATAAAACCGCCGAAATAGGGCTCCGAGATTTTTGTAGTCTGGAAAAAGACACCTATTTCGGCGGTTCCTAGCTAGGAACCGCCGAAATAGGTGTCCTCGGAGCCCTATTTCGGCGGTTTTATCTACAACCGCCGAAATAGGCGTTTTTTGTACTAGTGAGGTTTCTTTGAGACATGCTGGAAAATAATGCATTTTCAATGCATATTTTTGTTCCCTTAGGTACAGTAATGGTTGCTTTTCCTGACCCTTCAACAATACTCGTACTACCTGATATGGTAGTAACCTTTGGCACACAATTTAGTAAATAAGAAAAATATTTCTTACTCTTAAGAATTGTGTGCGTTGCAGCACTATCAGTAAGACATACGTCTTCACCATCCATCAATGAAATTCTTCAATGATAATTATTATTACAATTTGTCATATAAATAAAATAAACAAATATTAGGAACGATCCTATAGGTATCGTTTTTATGACATCATTTTAATATCAGAATTGAAAACTTTCCGGCACGGTGCCTTTTTTCTATAAATAATACTAAAACCAAACTTAACAGGCACAATGCCCTATATAGCGATGTAACCATCATAGAGGTCAAAACTTGACATATGAACATACAATTATTATACGATGTCGCTTAATTAGATTTTTTTTTTGAACAACTATCTATCATAAATTTTCACTGGTGCTATACCATCATGATTCTTCATAAAGCATAATACAATGCTCACCTCGTACAAAAATAAATATATAAATACGGCTGCATATGAATTTTCCAGGTGTTATACCATCTTTTCGATGAGTGATATACTCAATATCATTTCTTTTAAATATATTATAATGATTTCTGGCGCAATGCCAATATCATATTATATCAAAATTAAAGTTTTCTGGTGTGATACCTTTTATAGCATATCAAAATTAAACTTTCAGGCACAATGCCCTTTACATTTTGGTAATGTTGACCATTCATAAACACTTTTGTCATAAGATAAACAGATATAGAGACGATTATACATGTATCGTTTTTAGAACATCACTTTTATATAGCATCAAAAGCTTTCCGGCATAATGCCTTAATGATTTACAAATTAAAATTTAACAGGCGCAATGCCATATGTAGTGATATAAGCATTATAAATAATAATAAACAAATAAAATTTGAACCATATATCAAAACAAAATAAATAAATAATGTATAATAAATGGAAATATTAAATAACAATAAGATCAGGCACGATGCCCCACGCACTACTAGAGGAATAGTCTGTCCCAACAGATTGATGACAACACATTAATATACAAACACTTTTTATTACAGTAAAAATACTAACATTTTCAAAATATCCATCACTTTAATATTATGTTGGGAAAAGAACAGAATTGTGTAGTCTTCTTTCCAGCCTAACCGATGTGTTCTTCCTTTTCAACCCACCTCCTCCGATGGCTAACAAAGATTCTCACCTCCCACCATCGCAAGTAGTAGATTGATATCGATCGGCCTCGATTACATTTATTCCCCTCTCACATTGTTCTGCGCCTCCCTACAATCTTATCACCAGAGATCGGTTGATGGAGAACTCAAGCCCTAGCTCTCTCGTAGCAGCAACAAATTGTGAGTAAGTCTTCGTTTCAAAACCTTCTCAACAACATCAAAATATCGGTTTTTCGCAGCCTACTCTTGTAATTGCTTCCTCCAACCTCAAATTCAACCTCTCCCCGCCTAACAATTGCAGCTACACTGAGCAGGAACTTTGACTCCAAGGTCGTCACCTATTCTCTGGTAGATTTGATGCTTCTTCTCAGCAATGACAACCTCCATGTCTGCAGGTAGAAATCCCGGTTTCTCACCCCTTAAATATGCAAACGCCTTTCTAATATTAGATTTCTCATAGTTTTGCGTTTTTGTATGTTATACCTTCCGCGGATGACGAAGCAATTGGACAGTGATTTGCTCTGTTTTATGTCTATATACGATCCTACTAAGATTCGAAGTTATTGATTTGATTCATACCAGGTCCAACCAAACCCCAAAAAATGAGTTAGTGCGACAGTAATCAAAGATCTGATTAATCAGAAATTGTTGGAAACAATCCTAAATTTACTGCGATTGAATGACTAGATTCAAAACCAACAACGAAGCACACTTTCTAAAATGGATTTGGCTGAAATTTCTCTACAATTAGAGGGATATGGGTCTCCTCCTGTGAAGGGTAAATATCTTGAATCTTATTTTTTGTTGAATCTGGTTTGTACTGCTACCATTGAATTTAGATTTTTTGTTAAATATCTCGAATATCGTTTATAGTTAGACTCCCTTTCTTTTTGGATTTCAGCTTACTGACTGGCTATCTTTGCGGCATATGAACCTGTATCGCTGTATATATTCTGGCACAGATTGTAGCCATGTTACTAGTGTATCAGTTACTAACTACCCGCATCATGTCATTGGATGTAATTCAGTCTGCATCCTGGAGATTCTGTTGATAATCGAATTTGCTTTTCTTTCATTGTCAAATTGTATTGCTTACTTGAGTTGCTCCTTTGTTCTTGTCTTTTACTAGTATTGAGAACATGAATAAGCTTGCGAAAGAGTTGAAACATGCTGATGCTGTTGTGCTTACATATGCTCTTGATCAGCCTGAACTCTTGATTGTCTGAGCACATTCTGGCTTCCAAAGCTTCGACTGTTGAAGGTTTACATTTATAAACTAGATACTATTTCTGATGCTTATTTATTGAGTGGAAATTATAATCTCTCACCTGTGCACAACAACATATAACTGTATTATCTGGGTCTGCACATTTAAAACTCTACATTCAACCAGCTTATGTTTCTGTTGTAAAAAATGTTGTATAATAACTTGTGCACACTTAAGTAAAGTGTGTTTAAATGTTTAAGTTACTCTATGATAGTGAAGATCTTATTGTTTGTCCGCAGGTTAGGGTTCCAATGATAGTGGTTGGGTGTAAGTTGGATCTGAGGGATGAACTCCATCAAGTCAGCTTGGAACAGGTTATGTCTCCAATTATGCAACAGTTCCGGGAGATTGAAACCTGTATAGAATGCTCTGCAAGCAAACACATACAAGTAAGAATATTTCGTTGTTTTTTCTTCCCTATATGACCAACAAGACTGGAACCTCATGTATCTTGCCCTGGTCTGAGTGTAAAACCACACAGAAAGTGGAAAAAGACTATTATAGCACTGCTGGTAAAGTTGGTGGGGTGGATGAGGTTTAGACTTACAAATGTCATGGTGATCTTAATACGTGTTTTTTCTCCACTGGACTTCTGAGTTTGAAGAAGTGAGCGGTCTCTTGCAGTCATGTTTATTAAGAAGTCTTAAAATTTGTGTTTACCTTTATTTTATGTCCAGTTGCATGGTTTGAGTGTTTAACTCAATATGCTTTTATTTGATTTCCATTAGCATAACAGTACAAAGCTATCACAAGAACATGACTATATCTCTATAGTATCTTATTAATTGTCTATAAAACCAAAAGAAGAGGACTATATCTCTATAGTATCTTATTAATTTGACCAAGGTCCACTCTATACTGTCACTATAATCGATCTTAAATTCTCGTTAATCCATTCCTGCTTAAGTTGAAAGTGTTTGTGCTGCTTGATTGGGTGAAAGCTATTTGAGGTACACTTGTGGCAATTTGTTCCTGATACATTTATTTGCTTGCAGATTCTTGAGGTATTCTATTATGCTCAAAAAACAGTTCTTCATCCTACAACACCATTGTTTGATCAAGAAACACAAACTATGTGACCTCGATGCGTGAGGGCTTTGAAGCGAATATTTATTCTTTGTGATCATGATCGTGATGGTGCACTTATCGATAATGAGTTGAATGATTTCCAGGTGATCAACGTGACTACTAGTACTATCCATACAATGGCATATTTTTTACCACATTATACCGATTGGCATGTTGAAGTACTGACTGCAAGCTATTTACAAACATGTGAAATGCTTCAGTGCTCCTTTGCAGCCAGCTAAAATAATTGGTGTAAAGAGAGTTGTACAAGAGAAGCTGCCTGAAGGAGTCAATGATAATGGTCTTACTTTGTTAGGATGTGGTGGTTCTATATTTGTTTTTACTATTAGGATGTTTCTTATGTCATTAGTATTTCTATTTCTGTAACGGTTCATTAGTTAGTTCAGTGTTAGAGCGGGGGTTTGTATACTTGTTTCTGTTTCTTTACTTGAGTGTGTGTGAGGTGTACAGCTTATCTTCTGATTATTCGATGAAATAGAACCTTTTCTCTTTTCTGGTTTTCTTTGTGTTGACTGGCGAAGCCTTTTAGGGTAAAGGGTTTTGATTTGGCTCTTAAGTTCTTCAATTTCTTGATAGATTCGATCATACTTTGACATGGTTTTTGTTTCTTCATGCCATTTTCATTGAAAAGGGGCGTTTGGAGACAACGTGGACTGTTTTGAGAAAGTTTGGATACAATAATGATATTCGGCTTACTGATGATCTTCTTCCTCCAACTTTCAAGCGTGCACCAGATCAAGTATATTGTTTCTTTCGTACATTGATATTGAGGCCAATTATTCTATTATGCTTCAATTGTTGTATGTTCTATGGTTTCTCATTGTCATTATCTATCTGGGGAGACGTGTATCAAATATGAATGACTGTTTTATAAATTATAATTTGATACACCGCCTTAGTGAAGCACTATGGTAGAGTAGAAGATTAAATATTAGTAAATAAGCTATAGTATATAGTGTTAATTTGGTGGAAAATGGAATATTAGTTACATACAAGGAAACCTAGGGGTTATACTGAAGGCATGGGAGAAGTAGATATAGTTTGAGGATCACCTTTACGGTAACCATGGTTTTCCCTAAGGGATGTTCTCGACATTGTTATTTAATAACGTGTAGCTTGGTTATCAATGGTGTCCAAGCAATCAGATCTTCAAAATAGCTACCGTGTTATTATGTTTGAAATTTTGATGATGTTTTATTATTGGCCTCAACTCAATATTTGTTTTTTTTTCCATTTCTTTTTTTTGCTTTTCACTTCTCTTATTTTCCCACTATCAGGATGGGGCTTTGCGACCGCCAGACCTTGACGAGGAGCTCTTATCTACTGCTCCTGATAGGTATTTAATGTTTCCTATAATGCATGTAGTGGTTTTGTACTTATTTTTAAAATTTGGTACTCCACTTCTATTTTTTATAAGTAATAATTGTATGTTGCTTGCCTGTTGCTCCTCGTTTTCTTTAGTTCTATAGTTACCTGTATGATCTAAACATTACCGAAAGAAACTTGTTATTTGGCACTTGTTTTGTTGATGTAGCCCTTGGAGTGAGGCCCCATATAAAGACGCAGCTCCTACAACTGCATTGGGTGGGGTTTCTGTTGATGGCTTCATAGAAGAGGTATTACTGTTCATTCATCTTCACTCTGCCTCTTTTCCCCACCCCAACATCCATTCAGATGTTATTTATGTGAAATGAATCGGTTGGTTCGATTTTGACATTTGAGAGATTTACCAATACCAAAGAATATAAAGCTATCGTTATTTGTTTTTCTGTTGGTAGAATCCTTCTTTAGTGATTGCTTCTAGTAGAAGTATTCTTTTGCCTCTTTTGTTGTATTCTAGTAATATCTTTTACTGAAACTGTTTAAAATTTCTCAGGTTGTTCGGTACAAGAAGAGACCTTGGGAGAATATCAATATCTACTACTTTTGCGCCCCTTTTCAGACCAAAAACTTCTTCTGCTGCATAACGAGGGTACTTGCTGATATGCGACCTTGTGAATTTGTCTTCTTAAAGTAAATGGTTTACTTTTCATGCATGATGGTTTCTTAGTTTAGGCTAGTGCTGAGTAGATTAATAGCACGTACTATGATTATTCTGAAGTGGCAGCAAGAAAAATCCTTCCATGGTTGTCCTTTGGTAAGTTACTTCTTTTCCATAGGGATTATCTAGAAAGATCATGATACACGCTTCTTGTAATACCTATGATATGCTTTTTCAAATTATGTTCCACTAGCTTTGAATATGCTGGTACGTATTGAAAGAATGGTATTAATCTTATGGCCATTGTTTGGTTTGGAATGCAGATATAGTATGGTACTGCATCATCTTTCACCATCTTTCTTATTACACCAGCTATTTCATCTGTTTGTTGTTTAATAATTTTATTCTCATCAACTATGTTATTTTTCAGGTACTGATCGTGCAGTAGCAGTTGCAAGAAAGTGTATGTTTTGCTCGTCTTTATCTTCTATTAGATGATGTCAAAGCAAACCTCAGTTAGTCCCATTTGGGTTTTTGCTTTTCTACTCATTATTCTTGAAATGATACAAGAGGAAAGAATATTAAATACTGCTCTGTCAGTTAGCTGCTATGGCTGTTTGTTACTTTGAGAGAATATTAGCTACTACATCTTTGTTAGCTAGTTGTACTTTTGTCACTCGTGTTTATAACTATGGATGTTTGAATCGGATGTTTTGGCTACAAGATGTATTACATATATACAAGAATAGCTATTGTATAAAATCTGTATAAAATCTATTTAATTGAGTGTTGGTTGTTGGTTGAGGGTTGGCTGAATGTTGGCTGAGCGTTGTGAGAGCGTTGGCTGAGCGTTGTGAGAGCGTTGGCTGAGCGTTGCAAGAGCGCTGACTGAGCGTTGGATGAACGTTGCGGGAGTGTTCTGAGACTGTTGTGAGAGCATTGTGAGACTGTTGTGAGACTGTTGTAGGAGTGTTGTGAGACCGTTGCTGGAGCGTTGTGAGACCGTTGCGGGAGCGTTGTGAGACTGTTGCGGGAGTGTTGTGAGACCGTTGCGAGAGTGTTGTGAGACTATTGCGAGAGTGTTGTGAGACTGTTGTAAGACCGTTGTCAAACCGTTGCGAGACCGTTGTGGGTGTGCTGCTATAAAGGAAATGAAGATGTCAAGTGACAACACTTAAAATGTGTTGGCAAAAGTGTTGCGAGCAATGGCAACACATATTTCATATCTGTACCAACACTTTAAAAATGTGTTGCAACAGTACTTGGCAACGTGATCTAACACAACGCTTTGTTATGCGTTGGTAAAGACCCTGTGCGTTGCAAAAAGTAAAAAAATACCGTTGTCATAGACCATTTCCCTAGTAGTGACGTGATAAATAAATCTGGCACGATGCCTCACGTGATAAATAAATCTGGCACGATGCCTCACGTGATAAATAAATCTGGCACGATGCCTCACATGATATCTATATCTGGCATAATGCCTCGTGTGATTTTAATTTCTGGCACAATGCCTCACACGATACATAATAAAATAAACAGCGAAATAAATAAACAATGAAATAAATAAATGAATGAATAAATAAATATTAAAGAAATTGAATAAATTAAACACTACGAAATGAATGAAATAATTAATAATAAACAAATTCTGGTGTGATGCCTCACGTGATATTGAATATCTGGCATGATGCCTCACATAAAATTAATAACTTAAACAAAAATAATAAATAAATTCGGACGTGATGTCGGACGTGATAATGATTTCTGACGCAATGCCTCGTGATATTAATGCAATAAATAAATATAAAACAATATAGCTCAAACAATATAGAATAAGTAAAAAAATAATAATAACACAAATGGTAGGGTTTTTTTTTTTCAGGTGGCTCCTTCCTTTCGTTTTCGCATGAGGCATATTCTTTTTTTGAGATGGTTGGATAGTGGGGAAACTAAGTCTCAGTATAATTACCATCCATCTCAATGTATAGAAAAACGGTTTCATCCTCATTTCTCACGCAGAAAGTGTTTTATTCAGTTTGTGGCGTATAACTTCAAATTTAGGGATTGGGAAAAAAAAGTAGCACAAGCAAGCAAACGCCGATTCAAATTGGGAAAGATGTGATTCGGGTAATGCCGTAATGGATGACCTTTATGGAAAACAAAATGGGATCGGCAAATATGTTTGTTACAGGGAGGCAAAATCCAAAGAGTTGTTTTTGTTTTGATTATTCCACTTTTGTATGGAGTGAAGGCGGCGCATATTTTCAGAGAGAGTGAAGAGAGTGGTGAGAAGATGAGGGACAAACCTGTTGATTTTGAGTTGATGAGAGAACGAATGAGATTGGTTTAATTTAGAGCGTGCTGATAACGTGTTGTAAATGAGATAATAGAGAAAAAATAGAAAGTGATAATCAGATTTTCATTTCGCCTCACAACAGAGTACAATGGTACTCCCTCCTATTCTAAATATAAGTCGTTTTAGGCTTTAGAATTATGTTCAAATTATAAATCGTTTTAGACTTTTTGTATCTATCATTCTACTTTTACCCTTTCCATTTTTTTAATTATTATTATCATTGCACTCTACTTTTTATCTTACCAATAAAGTATACTTACTTTTTTATTCTCCCAATAAGAAAAGTAAGGGTATGCTAGTCTTTTTAAACTCTTTCTTAAAAATTGTGAAAAAGTCTAGAACGACTTATAATTAGAATAGAAGGGAGTATCTATTTATAGAGGGAAAGGGATAACCCAAGGGCAATATGGACATTCACTATATATATATATATATAGTCGCACAGAAAATTACGCGCTGTTTTATTTGTGAAAGGCTCCAATTTTAAGTTTTTAATTGTTTTGTTTGATAATACAACAAAAACGTTCCGTCCTAAATTTGACCCCGATGTTGTTCCTCGTGCATGGATTAAAATGCATTGTTGACTTACATGAGTTTTTGTACTTCGGGCAAAATTATATATATTTATCAAAAAATTATTTATATGTGATTCTGTGTGAACCAGATGGATTGTGCGTATACATAGAGCGACTTAGCAAATATATATATATATATATTTAAACTTACAATATTAAATGATAAGACTTGTTTGAAATGTAGAATATGTCGTTTTCAGAATAATAATATACAAACTTATTCTTTCAATTATTATCATTACTTACTCATAATAGATTATATTAATAAGCCATTTTTTTAGAATAATTATATATGTCACCTTTTACATTTCATACATATTTCTCTGAAGTATGAATGTTTTCAAATTGATAAATCAATTTTTATATTTATTATTACATATGTCTTGTAATAATTAACGATTGTATATTCATTTATTTAAAAAATATGATACATTTTTATTGCATTAGAGTCAAGTTTGTTCTATCATACAATAGATTGTATTTAATTTAATTCTTACAATCAAATAAATAAAGATTTTTTGAGTAAATATGTTTTAAATTTGAATTTACTTTTAATGATAGAATACAAAGAAAAAAGGAAATAAAATAAAAGTACTATGCAGCTTTGAAAAACATACTTTGAACCAAAATATATTGTGACGTTGAACTAACCTATAAACACAAGAGCATTACGTGGCACAAAAAAAAAAGTGCTTGACGTCACTTCTCATATATCTGCTGTTGTATATTGTCGCTTTTGGTAGCTTTAAGCCGGTAAAAAAAAATTATTGATAGAATTATAGTAGCTATTTGTCAATATATTATTTGTCTAATCTTATTATTAGGTTAAATTAAAGATTAATTTAATCTTATTGCATAATCAATAAGATTTCCATCTAACGGCACCTAATTAAAATGCAATTATGCACTTGATTAAATACTGCTATCTTAACTTTGGCAAATATATTGGTTTAATTTTGTCTATTCTACTATTATTAGATAAAATGTGTGATCTGTTTGAGACCCAAATAAAGAAACAGCCTCAAAATACTATTATAATCATCAAATAAGCCACCTAAACGCCAAAATTGGATATATTAAACGATAAACATGAATCATGCAGTATTAAAGGTGAGATATTAAAGTTGATAAAATACATTTCACAAAGAATTATTAAGTGCGTGTTTAACATCCTAGTTTTTCTAGAATTTTTTATGAAATGCCTCTATTTTTTGTTAATTCATGAAATATCTTAAAAAAAGAGTCATGAAATGTCACTATTTTTTTTGAAAAATTCCATGAACTACCACTATGTCATTAACCAAAAGTAAAAAGATAAAAATATCCCCACTAGTTAACAAAATAATTTTAAAGTTCACAATATGTTCTTCAACGTTAAAAAATCATTAAAATTCATAAAAAAAATTAAAATACCATAAAAATATAGATAACTCTAAAAAATATTTATAAAATATTATAAAAATTGATGAAAAAAATAAAAATATATATTAAAATATCATACAACATTATAAAAAAGTAAATATTTTTATTTTTTAATATTATTGGAAAATTTCTTGAAATGCCACATATTTTTGGATAATTCATGAAATCCCCAAAAAAAGAAAGTCACAAAATGTCATTATATTTATATAAAAGTCCATAAATGTCACTATGTCATTGACTAGATGCAAAAATAAAAAATAAACCCCTACTAGATAACAAAGTACTTTTAAAGTTCACAACATACCCATAAGTGTTAAAAAATCACTAAAATTCATAAATTTTCAAAATGCTAAATTTTTATAGATAAGTATAAAAATATCTAAAATATTATAAAAATTAATAATAAATTAAAAAAATTAAAATATCATTTAACATTTTAAAAAGTAAATATTTCTCAAATTTTTTCAAAATTACTTAGTACCATATAAAGTATATATAGTTTTAAATATATAATTTATACCAATTTTTCTACCAATTTAGACCAATATAGTAAAATAATTTATACTATTTAATTACCATAATTTTTACCATACATTTTTTAAAAATTCAACCAATTTAAATTATTTATTCACATAAATTATTTTATATTTTTATGCAATATTTGGAAAATTATTTTTATATTTATATTGTATTTTACAGATGAATTTATGACATAATATAGTTTATTGAATAAATAATTTAAATTTATAAAAATAAATAATTTGAAAATATATGGTACAAATTATGGTGATTAATTTTACTAGTTATGATACTTAAATGGTAGGAAATTGGTATAAATTATGTGTTTAAAGCTCTATATTCTTTTTTATAGTACTAAATTTAAAAAACTAAGAAATATTAACTTTTTTCAATGTGTTATGAGATTTTAATGTATTTTTTATTTTAATTTTAGATTTTTTAAATTTTATAATATTTTTAATACTTTTCATTGTTGTCAATATTATTTTATAGTATTTAGAATTTTTTGTGAATTTTAGTTTATCTTTTAACAACTAAGGGCATATTATGAAATTTAAAGGTACTTTGTTAACTATTTTGGTATTTTTGTCTTTTTTACTTCTGGCCGATGACATTTCATGATTTTTTCTCAAAAATATGTGGCATTTTGTGACTTTTTTTTAGGCATTTTATTAATTCGTAAAAAATATAGTGACATTTCATGAATTTTTCTAAAAGAATATAAAAATTTAAGCACATAATTTAGACCAATATAGTATCATAATTAATACCAATTAATTACCATTTTTTTAAATTATTTTTTCTACCAATTTAACTTATTATTTCAAATAATTATTTATATTTTTATATAATATTTAGAAAATTAATTTTTAAAAAATTTTATATTCTATTTTGCAGATGACTTTATGACATAATATAATTTATTTTAAATAAATAATTAAAATAATAAGAAATTTAATTTTAAATTGTATGGTACAAATTATGGTAATTAATTGGTACAAAGTTATGATGTTTAATTGGTTGGAATTTTGGTATGAATTATATGTTTAAAACTCTATATTTTTTTATGGTACTAAATAATTTTTAAAAATCTAAAAAAATTCTTTTTTCTATGTTTTATGATATTTTAATATATTTTTTATTTATTTTTCAATTTTCGATTAATTTTTATGACATTTTAAATCTTTTTTATAGTTATCTATAATTGTATAGTACTTTGATTTTTTTGTGAATTTTAGTGCTATTTTTAACATTTAGGGGTATATTGTGAACTTTAAAAGTACTTTGTTAACTAGTAGGGGTATGTTTGTCTTTTTTTATTCTAGTAAACATAGTGACATTTCATTGACTTTTGTAAAAATATAATGACATTTTGATCGTGACCTTTTTTTTAGGTATTTCATAAATTATCCAAAAATATAGTAACATTTCATAAAATTTCTCTATTTTAAGATCGAACAAACTATAATCATAGCGGGAGATATACTAACGTCAAAAGAACACAAAACCAGATCTTAAACAAGAATATGGAACAACTACTATATACAGCGTGATCCAATATGGAATGCCGCATAAATAGTGTACGGTGTCGAGGGAACAGAGAATAATGAACGGATCCACTTTACATTTCATGTTTCTTAAGGGTTTCCTAATTTGAGAAGAGAAACATTAAGCAACAGGGCGACTATTTGGAAGGTTGACTCGCATGGGACGAGAAATATAATCAAGATGAAATAGATAGACTTATAGAGAGAGTAGTAAGACGAGAAGAATACAAAATATTTATGTTTAATTAAGCGAGTGGGAAAACCGAAACCAATGGTCAATGGACCTCCTGGAGTCTGGATCCTGTGCATTGTGCCGAGTTTAGATGAGATGGGGAGTGCATGCACACTGACAGGACCCAGTCGCGCTGCAGCTAGCCTGCAGGGACATAACTCATGATAAGCATATTTTCATATGTAGAGCACACCAGGAAGGAAAGAAGAAATATTATAGTAATGGTATTGGTCAAAGTGTCACGGACACGGTCAAGGTTGGAGTGAAACTGTACGGAGTCAAATATTAATAATCAAATGCGCTGAACATAGGGATGAGATGTTACTTTTAATGCCAAGCTCCAAGAAGGAGACGAATGCCATTAATATTTCTCCTGGACAGAGCCGGCTACGAGGGAGTGCAAGTGGTGCCATGGCACAGGGCCCCCACTTATCAGGGGTCCCATTTTTTAAGGGTCTTGTTATTTTTAGTAATAATTAATTAATTAATAATATATAAAAAATATATGATATTTTATTTGAGAACTATATTACTGTATATAGCATAAAACAATAAAGTAATTAATAGTAAAAAATCTAACATATATAATACTATATATACATAAAATTAAATATTATAATTTTGTAGAATGTTTTTTATAAGATGAAATGTTACCATTAGAATATGGTGGTAAATAAATCTTAAAAATTGTTATTTAACAAATTTTTTGTCAATTTTATTTTAAAAATAGTATCATATAATTAAATATTTATTATTTTATATATAATAATTTAAAATGCAATATCTTAGAAAATAACTTTTTGTTAGATAATTTATTAATTAATAAGCAACGATTATTTTTTAAATTAATAAATAATTTTTTTTATATGTAAGATAATATCTTTATATATTATGACCATATATTTGGACCGGCATAGGGCCCCCAAATTGATTGAGACGGCCCTCCTGGACTGGTCGTTTCAACCGTGGGTGTATTGGGTTTCCTTGGGACAGCTGCTGGGGCTACTGTTGGGTCCTGGTGTTAGAAATTGAGAAGCTGTCTGCTGATGGTTTTGCAGAAGCTGTCAACTGTTAATTTTAGTGTTTGGTGGAACGTCTGCTGATGGTTTTAAAAAGTAGAGACAATTGTTAGGTCATACTGCTGAAAATTGAGAAGCTGTCAGCTGATGATTTTATAGAAGCTGTCAGCTACTGGTTTTGAGTGTTTGGTGGAAGCTTACTGATTTTAGAAATTGAGAAACTGTCTGCTGCTGGAAGCTGTTCCCCAAACAAGCTCAATGTTTCCGCGCTTTGGTCGTTCATAACCGGGACGAGCTCAATAACCAAATAACCAACTAAAATGACAAACGGAATTGATTAATATGACAAAAGACCATGTCAAATAGATAATAGATCCAAAGGAGAGACAACTTAAGAAAGTGCTGATCGACCAAAACATAAAAGGGAAAGGAGAGAAAGATAACTATTAGAAAAAATATTCATATTGCCCAAGAGATATGAAATTAAAAGATCTTGGAAATGGTGTAACTAAAAGAGAGACAATTTGTGTCGTTTTTACATTCTTTTGACAACAAAATATAGTTTTCCTTAAAAGAAATAAATTTGATGCAAAAAATATTAAGAAAAATTCACCATATGTTACAAAAAGTTTCATAATTCATGATATATCCTGATTTTGAAAGCTTGTTCTTCATATGCTATAAAAAAGTTTCATAATTCATAATACCCCTATTTCATAAAACGATTTTGAATAATGATTATTTTACTCTTAACATGCAGATTATTTTTTAGATTCATAATATGCCACTTTTTTATTTAAGATATTTTATGATTTTTTTAAATTATAATATTACAAAAATATAAATAGTTATAAAAATATTTAAAAGGGTGATAAAATTAATAAGAATGACTAAAAATATATAAAAAATTAATTTGTTAAAAATTTTGTGTATGTCTAATATAAGAATTATAAGTTTTGTTTTAGGTTTATGTCTTTTATTTATGGTTTTCATAATTTTACTACCCTTTGAAATATCTTTGTAAATATTTATATTTTTATAGTATTTTAGAAGTTGAATACTTCAAAAAATGCCTCCAGATTAAAAAATGACATATTGTGGACTTGAAACATGATAAAAAATGTCAGGGATAAGATAGTCATTATTTAAGATCATTTTATATATTGTGAATTATGAAATTGATACCAAAATTTTAACGTATAAATTCCCGAAAAAAACTCAGGCAACCACGCAGCGGAAAACTCTTAGACATTCAAGCAAAAAGTAAGCACACATGCACGCAGAGACATTGAAGACATGCATACAAGCATGATGACAAGCCTTTGGGTAATTTAACCAAGGGCCTCAGCGATGCGGCACACAACTAGCATACCGAGCGCGCCACTCACAATCAAAAGGATGAGAGTGGACTTTGTATCACCCTTAAAAGATAAGTTCTCCGGTCATCCTAATTTTCTTAACATCAAGTGTCAAGGTCAAAGGGATTTGCGCACCACTTGCAACTCCTTCCCAAGAATGCAGCCCAGGTACGAGTAACGCTGGAGTCCGGGTAACAACCAGGTTAATCCACACAGTCAATGCAAGTACCGATTACCTTGATCCAACTCATTCTTGTACGAGCCACTAAGACTCTAGCGATGTGTCGCCCACACATCCAAGGGCAAGATTAACCTGGGACACTCGATTGATGTTGCGAACTCTCAACGTTCGGACAATAGAAACTCGCACTCTAGTTTTAAAGCTCCATCCCAATGACACCCTCCTGCTAACTTGCCCAACACATTTTAAAATCAAGATATATGGTGAATTATTAAACTCTTATTCGTGTCATATTTATGAATTTTCTGAATAAAATACATCGCATAGGAAAAATATACCACGAGATTTTGAGAAAATAGCATCGTCGAAATTTTGTAAGAACGCAAACCTTTCACTCGGGGCCTCGGGCACGAGATTATTTGGTTTTCTAACTGGGTTCACATTGCTGATAAGCGGACCGCAACTCTTTGTTGAGCATCGGCCCAATAACAGCCCCATTATTAGTAACACGGTATATGACAACGCGTCGTTTGACATGTAAGCGCCCGTTTGCCTACCGCCTCTTGGTTCGTCGTCACACAGAAAAACGTGATTTTCACGTTGGGACCCGCTAAGTCTACATGCTCATAACAATAAAATAACAATATCATACCGTATCTAATATTCTCGTAGTATATTAAAAGGTCGTGGCCCAAATTCATCCACCTTTGCCATGCAAGCCGGCTATGCATGTACACCGATAGTACGTGTGCCGTGCCATTCGTCTATTTAGTCATTCTTGATATCTAGCTAGATCTTTGATGTTTCTGCAAGGAGAAATTACGATTCATCACATGGCATGGCAGTTCTTATCAAATGATTGAAGGGGGAAGCTGTTCTGAGCTGATATACTCCCTCCGTACATAATCCTAAATACAAAAGTAGAAACATTAATTGGTGAAAATGTGTTTTAAACTATAATTTATCAAAACTGATATATCATATACACTAAATACAAAAGTAGAAACATGTGCCAAAATCAAACAGTATCGTTAATTAGAGATAGAGAAAGTACAAGGTACTCGCATGATTATTACACTAATGAAAACGATTTTTCTAGGATCTTATTAATGAGTAGCAAGTAACGGAGGACGGACACGGACACGTACTACTAATCCCATGCGAGAGTGAGTTGGGAGAATGGGAATCCTAATCAAATCGTCGTTGTTGAAAATATTAAAGCGTGAAAATGCACAATTAAGTTAACAGTGTGGAACATTGAAGCGAAAAACAAGCGCTGTAACACATCGAATTAAATAGTAACTACAACTAGAGCAAGTAATCACCAAAATGAGTGCAGCGAGATAGGTCAAGGTAACCAAGAAAACAACGGACTTCCACTCATTTATACCACTCCTCCTTGCACCGTAGTAGTGGAAAGAAGACGAGAAGACTCGCTCAAATCGCACGATCACAAACCAAAAACCACAACCCAATACACTCACAGGAAGACCGCACCACCGGATGGATAACCACGACTAACCAGAAAAGAGGTAATCACATATTTCATCAGCATAAAGACATTATTACATTAGCTAGCAGCAAGGGGTACCGAACCAAAACTCACAGCTAACCGTAAAACACGCCACTCTCTTCTTTCCCGGTTTCCCTCCCTTTTATTCAACTCCGCCATCGTCCCTCTCAGCTCCCTCCACACCTCATCTCCATTTCTCCTACCTACGCTCTGCCCTTTCCCTTTCCCTTTCTCGCTCTCTCGCTCCCTCTCTTCCCTCCCCTCCTCCTCTCTCCTCTCCTCTCCACCCCCGCCGGTCGGTCGGCCGGAGAGTTCCGCTCCTCGATCTTCCGCGTGAAAGATCTCCTTGCGGATCCGCTTCGGACATTATTGCTCATTGGCGCATCAGTCGCTCAATCAAACTCAGCTTAAGGTTTGAGAAAGAAAACAAGTCTTGATTCACTTCACTCTCTACTCGTCATTTTCATTTTGTCGATCAATGATCTTGCTTCCCCGTCCTGATTTATCGATTCTTATTCACGTTCTTCTTTTTTTTTTTCTGACGTAGTTTGTCCGGCGGGGGAAGGAGAGGAAGACGGAGTAGAGAGAGGAGGAGGAAGAGATAGCGTCAGGTTGTGAAATTTGATCGGACTCCCCGTCCCCGATGAAGGGGAAGGACGGTAGTAGCAGTAGCGGGGGGGCAGCAGCGCCATCTTTAGCGAGGCGTCCTTCGCGTAACACAACTAATTACGCTGGATTCTCCACGGAGGTATTTGATCATGAGGTCGTCCCTTCATCTCTCGTCTCCATTGTTCCCATCCTCCGTGTCGCTTCCGAGATCGAGCGTGATCGTCCCCGCGTCGCCTATCTCTGTGCGTACCATGATCGATCGAATTTAAATTTCTTTCTCTACATGCATTGCTTCTATCGTCGTTCCAGAAACATCCTCTTATATTACTGTTATAATTTCACAGATTAGTATTATTATAATGATATTCCTGTATAAATTAACATGTGATTTCCGGAGAGTATTTCAGTGAGCTTACTACAACTATTCTCGCAAATGACTGATTACTTTGAGCAATATTTCAGAAGGGAGGGAGAAAGCTAGAAATTATATTCCGCAGGTTCGTCAGAATCATCTGGCTGACGAATGACATTTTTATATTTCCGATTCAGGTCGATTCTACGCCTTTGAAAAAGCGCATCGGTTGGATCCAGACTCCACAGGTCGTGGAGTAAGGCAGTTTAAAACTGGACTCTTGCAGAGATTGGAGCGGGTGAGTATACTGGTTTCATAGAGTGGTTTAAGATATCCTTATAACCCTATTCGATAGTAACTTACAATTGAAATTATGGACAGAAGTTACTTTCTCCGTTAACTAGAGTAGTAGAATGAGGGGTGAAAAACGATCGAGTATGAACATGCATTCTAAGAGATGTTCCTTCATATTTAACTTTACAACTGTGTCACACTGAACTAGGGAGATCTGTATGCGATTTGGCTTTTACTATATACCGTAAACAATGTCCAAAACCACACATTTCAAGATCATTTAATAGAAATTAAGAAACTAGTGAATTTGCCTATATATAAGCTTGTATTTCTGTATGTAGGTATGATGGAAGATAGGATGATTACTTAATGAGTAGCATTGTAGCAATTAGGCACGCAGTTTTGGTTCCATGCGCTTGACCTGATGATGCAATTTCAAGAAAACAACCTCATATTTTTTTTATATTCATTGTAGCAATGATCATGGGAAAGCGCAGGAAACATCTGCTATCTTTTTGAACATAAACATTCTCTTCCGTTTCAGTGCTTTTATAGCTTCATATTGTTGAGAACTGAATACGTGGGCATGCCTAATTTGTTGTGAAATTGGCATCTGAATATGTCAAACAGTGTAAAACTAATGAGAATATTGATTGAATCAGGACAATGCTCCCAGTCTCGCCAAGCGTGTAAAGAAGACTGATGCCAGGGAAATCGAAAGCTTCTATCAACATTATTATGAGCAGTATATCAGAGCTCTGGATCAAGGTGACCAAGCTGACAGAGCTCAGCTGGGGAAAGCGTACCAAACTGCTGGAGTTCTTTTTGAAGTGCTATGTGCCGTTAATAAGTCTGAGAAAGTTGAAGAAGTTGCCCCTGAGGTCAGTGGATAACTCAGTGGTTCATTGGTCCAGTCAGTGAATAGATTCTTATTAGACATTATTTCTTCTCAACAAGGATGGATAGATAAAGCCTCTATTGGGTTTCACAGTCATGATCTAGACTCCTAAGTGCTTAAGTACATCCATTATTATTGTAATATGTAGATCATTGCTGCTGCAAAAGATGTGGAAGAAAAGCAGAACATCTATGCACCTTACAACATTCTTCCTCTTGATTCGGCTGGGGCCGCACAGGCCATTATGCAGTTTGAAGAGGTACTGTTACTTAGACATTATTGCAGCTTTATGTTCCTTTTCTTCAAAAGAAAAAAAATGTATCTCAGGAAGATTTGTTGCAGAAGGAAATCTTGATATAAGTTCAACGCTTTTGTTTACCAGGTAAAGGCTGCCGTAGCAGCGTTGATGAATACTCGTGGGTTAAATTGGCCACCCGCATTCCAGCATCATGGGCAGAAAACAAATGACTTGGATTTATTAGATTGGCTGAGGGCCATCTTTGGCTTTCAGGCATACCTCTATACCTTCTGTAGAGTTGGATTTTTCCTTTATTTTTTGTCCCTTTTTGGTACCAGCACGCATTTGGGAGAAGTTGGGTGATGGCCTTAAATTTTATTTTGCAGAGAGATAATGTACGGAATACCAGAGAACACTTGATAATGCTGCTTTTTAATGTTCACATAAGGCTTCATCCAAAGCCTGAGCCTCTGAACAAGGTATGTAAAACCCTCCTCTACATATCTAGCTGCCTCTATACTGTACTGCTGAAGTGCATTTGCTACAACTCACCCACGCTTTGATGTTGATTATGATGCTGATGCTTGTAACTCGCTGAACATTTAACAAATGCAGCTTGATGATCGTGCTGTTGATGCTGTCATGAATAAACTCTTTAAAAATTATAAGACATGGTGCAAATATTTGGGTAAAAAACACAGCTTAAGGTGCGGACTCGTGGTTTTTTCATCTTAAAATGATGCTTTTCTGCTGCGTTTTAACTGATTACTTTACTCGCTTTTGCTTGGATGAATGGATTTTTATTTTATCCCATTAAGGCTCTCTAAAGAGCAGCAAGAAGCTCAACAGAGGAAGATTCTATATATGGGACTATACCTACTTATATGGGGTGAAGCATCTAATGTTCGGTTCATGCCAGAATGCCTGTGCTATATTTTCCATAATGTGAGTACCCTTTTTCTTACTGATGCAACTTCCGTAGATTAATTTTGCCCTTTTTTCGGAGCATTGGCCAACTTTGACAAGGTCAGGAGTAATATTTTTTTGTTAACTTTAGATGGCATATGAATTACATGGTTTGCTGGCTGGAAATGTCAGTATAGTAACCGGAGAAAACATAAAACCATCTTATGGCGGGGATGATGAGGCTTTCTTGAGAAAGGTTATAACACCTCTTTATCGTGTGGTGGAAAAGGTAAGTTGAACAGTTTGATCACCTGAAAATTTTTGAAAAATCTATCTCACACCAAATTCTGATAGCTTGCTGTTACACTATCTCAGGAGGCTAGGAAGAGTAAGAATGGGAGAGCTCCTCATTCATCTTGGTGCAACTATGACGACTTAAATGAATACTTTTGGTAATATACAACTAATGTGGCTGTGAGCAGCTCATGGGTTGCTTTTCCCATTTTTTTTGTTTTTTTTTTTTAATTTCCAGTTTTCATCTCATGCCTTATTTTTACTTCCGTTCTGTCCAGGTCATCTGATTGCTTCTCTCTGGGCTGGCCCATGCGGGATGACGGAGACTTCTTCAAATCAACTCGTCTCCAAGCAAAAGTATCTTTTCTATAATAATTCTATTATGGCATCACTTGTTGATAATTGCTTACTAACTGAGAGGTACGTCTCCAGAGAAGAAAGGAAGTTGATAGACCTCCCCCCGGCATAGGCCCTCCTACTTCATTGAGTTAAGAACATTCTGGCACATATTCAGAAGCTTCGACCGTTTGTGGACATTTTTTATATTAGCCCTTCAGGTAATTTTCTTTTTCTTTCTATCAGATCACATATCATATAGAACTTTTGTAACAGAGCTTCTGATTCTAACCAGAAATATAAAACCTGGCACGTCTAACTGCAGGCCATGGTGATCATTGCATGGTCAGAGATCTCGGTGTTAGATATATTTTCAAAAGACGTTCTGTATCATGTATCCAGCATCTTTATTACAGCTGCTTTTCTCCGCTTCCTCCAGAGTATGTTATTTCATATTTGAAGCCGGCTTTTTTTTTCTTTTTTGCCAATCATTCGAAAATTATGTACCAGATACATGCCCATGAATGATGTATATATTGCAGCATGTTGGGTAACTATTCGTATAAAATAACTTCTCGAGCATGAATGATTGTCCAAAAATTAGAAAAAAATCATCACAGTCGATCTTTCTGTTCTGCCACTCTCAAAGGTCCAAATGTGAGCACCTGACATTACTGTTTTGATCTTTGACAAGCCTACGCCAAAAGCATTTTCAATCTATTGCATAATAGATTTGCATATCGTACCACCTAGATTCATAGCCTATGAAGCTTGTGCGGCAGAAAACTTAAAAGTTTAGTCATCCCTACCAATTTACACCCGGTTCAGATATCCGGTTGTCTTACTCTTACGGCAAATAACGCGCACATTTTTTTCCTCTTGCTACTACCATAGGCTTGTACTTGAATGGTTCAAATTTTCTGTGTTTGTGTAGGTATCCTAGATGTGGCAATAAACTTTCCGGGGCACCGTCGATGGAGGTTTACTGATGTACTCAGGAATATCCTGAAGATTATTGTTAGCCTTGCATGGGTTGTAGCTCTTCCAGTTTTTTATGCCCAGTCCATCAACTTTGCTCCTGAGCAAATCAAAGATGTTCTGTCATTTATACCCCAATTGAAGGGCGTGCCCTCTTTATATATTGTGGCAGTAGTTCTGTATTTGACTCCAAATTTGCTGGGCACAGTATTTTTCATATTTCCAATGCTTCGACGGTGGATTGAGAATTCAGACTGGCTTATCATAAGGTTTCTATTGTGGTGGTCTCAGGTAAAAATATATTTTCAGTATATTTCTATTTTCTTTGATAAATTAAGAGAAGCTCAAATATCAACCAATATAAATAAATGCTCAAAACAGAAAACTTGATCCTTGTATTTTAGAACAACGTAGGCAGAAGTATTAGTTTCAAAGACTGAACAATTCTGATGGAAAGTTAAGCAAATGAGATATTTCGTAAGATAGAGTGACTCGAGTACAATGAATCACATCCTTTACCACTCAATGTGTAGACATTTTTTTTTTCTTTCAACGAGATAGCCATCCCATTATTCCATTTTGAGCCCTAAAACCATGCAGCAAAAACTTGATGGTCAAACTAGAATCCTTACTTGATTGTGTTAGGTGTGGAATATCCGTAAGTGAAACATGAAGGTTTTCAGTATGCATTTGAAGAGTATGCCATATATACTTTTATAGAAGTGGTAAAAATTCTGCAGTTACATGTAACAATATTTCTTGTGCATCGATGTCTTTCACTTCTACGTGGAACATGTAAATTGTCCCTCCTCTTTGCATAGCTTCGTTTGGGCTCTTATATATGCTTGTGTGATTTCTTGGATATAAAAAAAAAAAATCTATCTGATTTCTAATATTTTTTCCAACCTCCTCAATCTTCTCGCTTGGCAAGAAATTTAATCTTTTTCATATCGTTTTACTAGTGATATTGTCATCTTGTTGCAAGCATTTTTGTCATGAGCGAGGCTTTTTATCATGAGGATCTTGATGGATTTGAGAATTAAGACTTTTTCTACTTTTTAAGTGTTTGTTTATCTCATGGAAGGCTAAGAGATGAAGTTAGGATGAATATGGTGTAGGGATCTTCTAGTATATATTCACTCCTTTGTCCTATTGATTATACGTTTTTGTTTGAACCGTCAATGGACTCTAAAGATTCTTTACGATAACTGATATCATTCATCTTTTGCCAAGTGTTATATTGGACCTTTTTTGGTATCAATTTTTCTTAATTTCTGCAGCCAAGAATCTATGTTGGACGGGGTATGCATGAAAGTCAATTTGCTCTAATAAAGTAAGTTTGGGATAGCCGGAAAATGTATTATTCAAGTAGTTTATCATTTTTATTTTCATTAATTATTGTCTTCTGGATCCCTTCGCAGGTATACTCTGTTTTGGGTACTACTTCTGTCTTCCAAGCTTGCATTCAGCTACTTTGTCCAGGTACTTTTTAATATCTCTGATTACTTGTAATATGGTCATGAAATCGGATTGGCTCCAGAATATAATATGGTATCTTTAAATTTGTCTCATGCCCAGATAAAGCCTCTGGTGAAGCCAACAAAAGACATAATGCAGATTGACCATATCAAGTACACCTGGCATGAGTTCTTCCCTCGAGGTATTCATCTCTTCCATTTGTCACCTACTTTTGATCTCTTCAAAACTTTAACTAGTGTCTTGTTGATATTTTCTTCTGGTCACAGCTAAGTACAACCTTGGTGTTATCGCCTCACTCTGGGCTCCTGTTATGATGGTCTGTTTTACTATCATGATTCAAATTTGTTTTCATATATTACGTTAACTCTGTTTGTGTATTAAAACAATCCAATAATTTCTTTTTTCAGGTTTACTTCATGGATACTCAGATCTGGTATTCTGTATATTCTACAATATATGGTGGTTTCATTGGTGCATTTGGTCGTCTGGGAGAGGTAATTTCTTCACGACTAGTTTGGTCCCCCCAAGACTATTTTCCTATATCCGTGGCTTGTATTACGTTTTTTATAAGTGATATATAGAGATCTCAAGGATAACAAAAGAAACCTATCATAACCTATTAGAGCATGTACTTCACCTTTCTAATTACAACTTTTGCACAAGCCTGTGCTGTACAAAATTTGTCATACATGATAAACAAGAGAGGTGAAAACAGCAGAGCTACATTGATTCTTCCCACATTTCTTTTCCCAGTTCATACGCACCCATCTAGTTAAACACAAGCTAAGGGGGATTTCAAGTGAAAAGAAATCAAACTGACTTCCATACCTCTTTAGCGAAAACACAAAGAGGTGATTCATAGATGTTTCTCCTTTTGCTCGGGATACACATCCTGATCATACGTACCCCTCTTTACTACCGTAGACAGCTAAGCTAACCAAGAGTTAAAGGCATATAGGGGGAAGTGCCTTTTGCTCCAATTAACCTGACATCATTGCACTATAGGTTCTTTTCATGTATCTTGATATTGCTCTGATTACTAGAAAACTTGTAACTGCCGTATGGCCAATGGATCCTCCCTCTGCTTTGAACATCTCCAACATCACAGATCATCAGTTTATTTGTTCTTTTTAGGCTCAGTAACAACTACAATTGTTGAGGCCTTAAATGAGTGCAAAGTGATATCAACTGCTATGCTTTGTAACAGATACGTACTCTTGGCATGCTGAGGTCAAGGTTTCAGTCTCTCCCTGGAGCCTTCAACACCTATCTGGTTCCAACCGATAAATCAAAAAAGCAAGGGTTTTCTTTCTCGAAACGGTTTGCTGAGGTTCCTTTCTCAACCTTAATCTATATTCAACGTCAGATTAGTCGTGTGTATATATTAATGGTGTTCCTTTGTCGTATCCAGGTTAATACCAGCAAGAGAAGCGAGGCAGCTAAATTCGCTCAGCTCTGGAATGAAATTATATGCAGCTTTCGAGAAGAGGACTTAATCAGCGATTGGCAAGCATCCTAGTCTGAGCTCTGAATATTTGTTTCTAAACTTTCAGCATCAAATGAATTGAGCATTTACTTGTTGCAGGGAGATGGATCTTCTGCTAGTCCCATATGCTTCTGCGCTTAGCTTGAAAATTATCCAATGGCCACCTTTCTTGCTAGCAGGCAAAGTGAGTGCATTTCTGGATTCACTATAAAACTAGAGTTCAGATTATGTATACCTGCTACAGATCTTACTCTATTTATGCTTGTGCAGATCCCAATAGCATTGGATATGGCTGTTCAATTCCAGAAGAGGGACTCTGACCTCTGGAAACGCATATGCAGTGATGAATACATGAAATGTGCTGTTATTGAATGCTACGAAACATTTATGCAAGTCTTGAACCTTCTAGTCGTGGGACAAACAGAAAAGAGGTCTGTTCTTGGTTCCCCAGTCGTAACTTACTCTGAACTACTGTATGTTTGTAGACTGAATTTAGGAACAGACATGTCTTAAATTATTGCTGGTTGGATGGTCTTTACTACCTCTTGCTCCATATGATTCGAAAAGCCTCAGCAACTAGTACTGGTATGACACTCTATGCAGGATGATTTCACTCATCATAAAAGAAGTGGACAACAGCATTTCAAAGAATACTCTTCTTATGAATTTCAGAATGAGTGCATTACCCTGCCTTTGTGGAAAGTTTATTGAGCTTGTGTGCATACTGGTAAGTAACTTTGCGTTTGATAATTTGTGCTCATGGCAATTTTAAGCATTACTTATTGTTCTATATCATGACTGTCATATTGAAGCGAGAGGGGAATCCTTCCAGACGAACTCAGGCAGTGTTGTTGCTTCAAGATATGCTTGAAGTTGTTACCCATGATATGATGGTGAATGAGAATCGGTTAGCGTTTCTTACTATTTCTGTCTTCCTCCAATACTTCTGCTCCATCATCATCTTGCTCACAAGATTGTGCTTTGTAAATTTAACAGTGAATTGGCTGAACTGGGTGGTAGCAGCAGCAATCAACTTTTCAGCTCCATTATATTCCCTCCTGCAGTTACACCACAGTGGGAAGAACAGGTACGCAAAATAGCTGAAGCTCTGTGTGCTTTCTTGACGGTAACTTCTTCCAACTTATCAATATTACTGTTCTTCAAGATCAAACGCCTTCATATACTGATGACGGTAAGAGAATCTGTCGTGGATGTACCAACAAATCTAGAGGCTCGACGAAGGATTTCATTCTTTACTAACTCACTGTTCATGGAAATGCCGAGAGCTCCTCGCGTCCGAAAGATGCTTTCATTCAGGTTTGTTTTATATGTGAAATGTTATCTTGTAGGCGGTTTGGAATGAATTTGATATCTCAGGTAAATGGCCCCTAGTTTCCCTGTACTCTGCTTTGCCTCGTATGATAAAAATAAGAGAATAGTACGAACGAGAGAAGATGATGAATATTGAACTGATTTCCTTGGTACACCGACTGCATACCAGGTTACACTATATAGTGAAAAAAAATACAACGGATTGATAGAATTGTCTAGAAGTATAACAACTGAACGGATACAAATAAACAGATTTGACCTACTCTTTAGCTGATAAATAGGAAACTGAAAAAGCTAATAAAAAACGTGACTAAAAATAAATTCAGGATTATTAATATTTTTTACATCTTATCGGGTCAGGAACTAAGTGGAAGAGACAAATTTTATGTGTGTTAGGTCTTGAGGTTTTAGTTTCTGTGGGAGCCACACTTCAGACAGATATTTGTTCTTTGAAGAGTTCAGCTTGACCTGTAGTCCTTCCGCAATTAGGGTTAGAAAAATGGAAAAAACAAATCTTTAGTGTCAATGTTTGGTGTTTGGCACGGGGGGCTCAAGAAGAAGATCAATTTACATAATGAACTGGAAAATTGATTAGTTATAGCTGGCAATGAAACCACACTTGTACCAAAATGACTTATTCCCTTGATCATGTATGATGGCGCACTTACTTGACCTCTTTCTCATTTTTAATGTCATGTTCCATTCATTTTCATATCAGTTGGTTCTCTTATATGAAACAAATTTAGTGGCAAGTAGCCAAAAGATAACTGGTTGCGGACTCAAGTTTGCATGAGCACTGTAGTCTTTCTCAGGCGATATGCCACCTCTGGTTGTACGTTTGTATCCAACTTATCAAAAAAATAATTTCCTCATTTTGAGGGGTAAGCCTACATGATGTGTAGAAGTTCAAATAGCATTGTTCGATAATAGTGAGTTGCTTTTCTTTGACTTTGCAGTGTACTTACTCCTTACTACAGTGAGGAGACAGTCTATTCTAGAAATGATCTTGAGATGGAGAACGAAGATGGTATTTCAATTATTTTCTACTTGCAGAAGATCTTTCCAGGTTCTATACTCTTGACTATGCGAATTTCATGTTATTTTGAGGGGCATTTCGCTCGACACCACTGTATTCCGTGAACGGATATTTCTCATTCAGATGAGTGGAATAACTTCATGGAGAGGATCAACTGCAAAAAGGAGAGCGAGGTATGGGAAAGTGATGAAAAAATTCTACAGCTTCGGCACTGGGTGTCACTGAGAGGGCAGACTCTCTGCCGTACAGGTGCTAGAATCTTTAGCTGATATTCATATTCCTCACGAAATATAATCTGGTCATCATATCCCAAATCCACACGGAAATTGTCATCTAATTTGATCTGTTGCAGTTAGAGGAATGATGTATTATCGGAGAGCTTTGAGACTTCAGGCGTTTCTTGACATGGCCAATGAGTCTGGTAAGATTATATCCTGCTTGCGCGATACATCTTTTTTTTTGTGTGTATATAAGCATACTCATTTCAGTTGAAAGGAATTTTTGCATGAACACATTGAAGAAAGCATTCCTCCATTATATTTCCGAAACACTGATAGACTACTTGTCTGTAGTTGTAGAAGGAAATCTAAGTTCATCTGATATCTAGAACATGAAATGATACAGAAATCCTAGAAGGCTACAAAGCTGTCACTGATCCAGGGGAGGATGAGAAGAAGAGCAAAAGATCCATTTATGCGCAGATTGATGCTATGGCTGACATGAAGTTCACCTATGTGGCTACATGTCAACAGTATGGTCATCAGAAGCGAAGTGGCGATCGTCGCGCAACAGACATTTTAAACTTGATGGTCAAGTATATTTTCTTTCTGCTTTATCTCCCGTCCTTGGGAACTATTGAAATTTATTGTTTCATCTTAAAGAATTAACACCCCAACCAATTATTATATGTGAGATCGTTGTGTACAGTAACCCAGCTCTCCGTGTGGCGTACATCGATGAAGTGGAAGAAAGAGAAAGTGGTAAAGTACAAAAGGTGTATTACTCTGTATTGGTCAAAGCTGTTAAAGATCTTGACCAGGTATATAGGTTTTCATCCCTGTTAAGGATCAGTATCTCGATATAGTTGTTCATTTGTCTAACAGCTAGCTTGTTGGTCTCTTAGGAAATCTACCGGATTAAGTTACCTGGTCCTGCCAGGGTAGGAGAAGGGAAGCCCGAAAATCAAAACCATGCCATAATCTTCACAAGAGGAGAAGCACTTCAGGCCATTGATATGAACCAGGTAAGGACAGAGTACTCTAATTAATTGTATCGTTATGGCAGTTGCAGATCATATATTCAATCAAAAAATTCTTTGTTCCAATTTCAATAATTGCAATAGGATAACTACTTGGAGGAAGCTCTAAAAATGCGTAACCTTTTGGAAGAATTTAATGAAGATCACGGTGTCCGTCAACCCACAATTTTAGGAGTTCGAGAACATATCTTCACCGGAAGGTCAATTAATTTATTTTTCATCAAGCTTAATTTCGTGCTGCTTCCCCTTATTCGTTTTCTGCACATCTAAAGTATTGTTGTACATTGTGCAGTGTTTCCTCATTGGCTTGGTTTATGTCTAATCAAGAGACAAGTTTTGTTACCATTGGGCAAAGGGTTCTGGCAAGACCGTTGAAGTACGTGATCTTTTTCTGTATTCTACTTTTAAATATAGTTGTGATTGTAAGTAGTGATTCAAGAATGTAAAGCCTTCACGACTCACGACCAAAATCCCAATTCTTCATTTCTTCTATAAAGACTTTGACTTTTTAACTCCCCGAACCCTGATTATAATCTCATTATAATTGTCCCAGTTGATCTCCCCATATTTTTACTTAAATATTCTAAGAACCCCGGCCTCCAATATACTATATGTAGTACTCCCTCCGTTCCATTGACAGAGTCCGCTTACGTTTTTCTGTTTGTCCCACAATCATGTCCGGTATGTCTCACAGAGAGTATATGCTCTCCTCTACTTTTTTCAATTTCTTAATTTGTGTGATAAAGCAAAGGAGACTGTCAATGGGACAGAGGGAGTACTAACTAACTTGTTTTTATTTCTTCAATTTGCATGAAACAATTTCAGGGTTCGTTTCCACTATGGTCATCCCGATGTCTTTGATAGGATATTCCACATAACCCGTGGTGGAATGAGCAAAGCTTCTCGTGGTATCAATTTGAGTGAGGATATTTTTGCTGGTATGGTTCTCCCCGAGTCTTTCTATATATACGGTGTTTTTTTTAAATCTTTGAACCAATCTGCTAATGTGTAATTATCAACCTACTATGTGCCCTTAGGGTTCAATTCGACCCTAAGGCGTGGAAACGTGACTCATCATGAGTATATACAAGTAGGGAAGGGAAGGGACGTCGGGCTCAACCAAATCTCACTTTTTGAAGCCAAAGTATCCTGTGGTAATGGGGAGCAAACAATCAGCAGGGATATGTACCGACTGGGCCACCGCTTTGACTTCTTCCGCATGCTCTCTTGTTTCTACACAACCATTGGATTTTATGTTAGCTCTATGGTAATCAATTATTCATAAAGTAATGTATGCACTCATCCATGCTAGAGAGGAGAGACATATCTCTATAGATTCGCTTCTTTCTGGCTAAATTACTTCGATTGCAAATGTCTACAGATGGTGGTCATAACAGTCTATCTTTTCTTGTATGGGAAACTTTATCTGTCTTTGAGCGGTTTGGAGGACACAATTGTCAAGTATGCCAGAGCTACCAAGAATGATCCGCTGAAAGCGGCCATGGCTTCACAGTCCGTGGTTCAACTGGGACTTCTGATGGCTTTGCCCATGGTAATGGAGATTGGACTTGAAAGAGGTTTCAGGACAGCATTTAGTGAAGTCGTCATCATGCAGCTGCAGCTTGCACCTGTGTTCTTCACCTTCTCCCTTGGCACAAGAGTCCATTATTATGGGCGAACGGTGTTGCATGGTGGAGCAAAGTACAGAGCCACAGGTCGTGGTTTTGTTGTTAGACATGAGAAATTTGCGGAGAACTACAGGATGTACTCGAGAAGCCATTTTACCAAAGGGGTGGAGCTTTTGGTGTTGCTGATGGTGTACATGATATACGGGGCAACTGCTATGTCATCGACGGCTTATATGTTCGTGACCGGCTCCTTGTGGTTCCTTGTGATTTCTTGGCTGTTTGCTCCTTTCTTGTTCAACCCCTCAGGATTTGAGTGGCCAAAGATAGTGGAAGACTGGGATGATTGGGTCAAGTGGATTAGTAGCCACGGCGGTATTGGAGTGCCGGCTAACAAGAGTTGGGAATCATGGTGGGAGGAAGAGCAAGAACACTTGCGCCACACTGGCCAATGGGGGCGAATCTGTGAGATTGTTCTTTCTCTACGGTTCTTCTTATATCAGTATGGGATCGTGTATCATTTGCACGTGGCTAATGGAAACAGAAGTATCCTGGTAAGCATAGTAGCTAGATGCTCCATCTCATCCTTTCAGTGACTAGACCGAGATGTGTTTTTGACATTCATTACTAATGCTACGAGAAATTCACAACAGGTGTATGCTCTGTCTTGGCTGGTCATTGTTGCGGTGGTGATCATTTTGAAGGTAAGGGCTCTTTCGACCTTACAAATTACTTATAATATCATGATGAGTCTATCTCAGGGTACTCCACAAAAATGAATCGTTACTTTGATTGTGATGTATGCGTGTATTCTGCTTAAAAAGACTGCCTCTTGAAAGAGAACTAATTAAAAAGATGAAATTGATTGCTATATATTATGGTTGATGTCGCAGATCGTTTCAATGGGAAGAAAGAAGTTCAGTGCAGATTTCCAGCTATTGTTCAGACTCCTCAAACTCATACTGTTCATGGGTTTTGTGGCCACTCTAGCACTCTTCTTCATATTCCTCAATCTCACCGTTGGTGATATTTTCGCAGGCATTCTAGCCTTCTTTCCTACCGGTTGGGCTCTGTTGTTGGTACGTAATTATTGCACCTCGTATCTCTAACCTTCTTGCTGGTCTTTCTGGCTTAAATGACAACCTATATATAAATATTGTGTGAAACAGATATCACAAGCATCCAAGCCCGTGATGAAGGGCATGGGGATGTGGGCGTCCGTGAAGGCCCTGGCGAGAGGCTATGACTATGTCATGGGACTGTTCATCTTCACTCCAGTCGCTATCCTGGCTTGGTTCCCCTTCGTGTCGGAGTTCCAGACCAGACTTCTCTTCAACCAGGCCTTCAGCAGAGGGCTCCAGATTCAACGTATTCTGGCAGGTGGCAAGAAAGACAAGTAGAATGCTTTTAGAATCATCATTTATGTCTAGCACCAACTATCCTCAACGGATATCATCTTCAACAGGGTGGATTCATTAAGAGTCGGATGTAATTGTATATGTTTTATTCGTGAATCACACCGGCAAAAAAAAAAGGAAAGAGAGAAGAGTGGTCCCACATATAACTCCGAAACCATCGTGTGTTCATCTAGTTCCAAAATGCTCGAATTTGTTCAGTATACTCGAAAGAAAGGGAGGACAGGCAAGGGAAGGATAAGGAGAGAGATGGAGAGGAAGAAAAAGAGAGGGGCCGGGCTCATTCTCTAACTCAAATTTGTCTTGACCCTTTATTTTCATTCTTTTGTTGAAATGTGGCCTGATGTGCAGACGAAGAAATAAAATCCTTACAAAATATCCTTGTGTTTTTCATAGTGGTACTCTTTTACTAGTGGATGATGATTTATCTTCTTGTATTTGAGTCAATTTTCTGGGTGAAAACCGAGCATTACCACAATACGAAGTTAATTCCGCAGCAGCAAATCTCTAGAGGTAACACCTCTCCCATCCTTCTCGAACAAATTAGACAGACATACACTCGAGCGGATCCTAATAAACAACAGCTTCAAGAGACAACACAAGCTCGCGCCCGTCAGCCAATCTATTCACCACCATAGTTATTTTTTGGATTTATAACCGAATTTTCTAATCAAATTCAAAATTTCAGTTAACCAAATTATCCTAATTATAATTTGGTTTGGATTTGGTTTTGAATTTGTCCACTTTGATTAATCGAATTATCCAAATTTTCTTCACAAAAAATATTCTATTTTCTAATTCTAGTCTTTAGAGACAAATAGTCAAACCCTAAATTTTGGTAAATTGAAATCCAAACTAGCTAAAATTTGGATTTCAGTTTGGATTTCGGATTTCACTTTTAAAAAAAAATTGGATTTTGGATAATTTGGATAATGGTTAATTCGGTTTTGGTCTTAATTTGGATAGTTTAGTTTTTAACCGAAATCCAAATTATTTTTTAAAATTTGGATTTTGATTAACTGAATTATCCAAATGATCACCCCTACTTCTAATCCTTCTATAAGGCCAGTGCATGATAGCAAAAACCTAAGGAAGCAGTGGATGCCATAGTCAAGATATAGCAGAACAAAATTATAAGCAAACTGAGAATCCGTATCAACTAGGACTTCATGAAAACCAGTCTTCCAAGCCATCCGGATATCTACCAATAAGCCCCATAGCTCCGCTTCATCAATGTTACATTATTAGTAAGCATGCTAAACCCACCAAGCCAATTTCCTTGCTGGTTTCTCAAGATAACACCCCCATGTCACTTAGCAGTAAAGGGTTTTAGTTTGTCTACTCTCCCTCTTAGTATTGAGTTAAAGCACTCACTTCCCCAGTGGCACCCAGCTCACCGTGATCCTTACTTTGGGTAAAACATTACTCTTCTTGGTTATTCTTGCTTTTGAAGCCTGCAAGAAACATTTAGCCCTGTCCATCATCACCGTATATCGTCAACCACCCATTATTGCCCCGCCCAGGCACCTTACAATTTTTGCAAAATCATAACTAACAAATGCAAACACAACACTCCAACTTAGATTCCCATAAAAAAAACATCTCCCTCAAACAACGCCCACTAATGTAAA
Source organism: Limonium bicolor (assembly GCA_023374045.1). Lineage (NCBI taxonomy): Eukaryota > Viridiplantae > Streptophyta > Magnoliopsida > Caryophyllales > Plumbaginaceae > Limonium > Limonium bicolor. Next base: position 402,466,572 of record CM041776.1, on the reverse strand, counting down.
TCCATACTAAAAACGGATCATCAACAATAACACCGGACATATACTTCCAATAACTTTTAACAACCCCACAATCACTAAGAACAAGAAGTATGGTCTCCAGATTCCATCACTCCCAATAACTGTCATCATGCCAGATCCTTCAACTTCTTAAGAACTTCTTTGTCACTACTCGACATTTCAAAACAAGGCACATGAACAACTTAATTCTTTTGGGCTCATCATAGCCGGCAACATCCTTCAAGAAAGAATAGAGGAGGAAATAGGTCTATGCATAAAATCGGTACATAGAAGTAGACAAACATCCATTATTTGAGACCTCAGTACGAAAAATAAATGCTAGGCTCGGGGAAATATACTCAACGAAAATCTTATTGGTAATCTTAGCGGGTAGCAAATGCTTGCACAACGACCATTTTTCACCCCCGACCCCTTCCACTAATAAAAGTTTAGCATACTTCTGACTTATTTCCCATTCACTTGACTGCGTACAAATGAAACCAAAGGAGAACCCTCACCCAAACATCTAACTAGGGATGTCAATGGATCAGGTTTGGGTTGGATGAAGCATCAGCCGCATCTGTCACCCGGATATATCATCCATCATCCATCCATCCGTCATTCATTCATCCGTCATCCACGGGTTTTCTGACATAATCGGGTGAATTTTTTCATATCATAAACAATAATTTTTTTAATATGGTAATGAATATAATTTTTTGTATTGCTAAAGGTAAAAATTCCGTATATTTTATGAAAATTCACACCAACATAATTAAAATATTCCATTAATATCATTAAGAAAATAAACATGCAGGGTATGGTGTAGTGTGTTGTATGAAAGAGAAAATAAAAGTAAGCCATAAATTATCGGAACGGAGACGGTGGCGAAGGCGCCACGGTACTGTGTGGCGACTGCTACACGTGGCTGACTGTGGTTGGAAGAAATAAAATAACGCTGCAAAAAAACTCTGTCTGCTCGCGCGCCTCTTCAAACACAAACGCTAGCATGGGCGAGTAAATCAGATTTCAACTAAAACAACTCCTCTGCTCGCGCGCCTCTTCAAACAAAAACGCTAGCAAACGTGTTGGAATCATCACACCACTCGTGAAGTAAATCACAGCGGACGCGAATCACAGAACGCACGATCCGTTCAATCTTAGCTCACCTAATAACAGAGCAAAATCATCACGCCACAATCGCACCAAATTGATCAACGACGATCGATTTTTGCTCACCTATCCACAAACGCAATCAATTTCTTCAAGCTAGCATTGGAGCACAGTTCCAACCAATGACGATGATTCAGCAGTGATCGATTAATCAGCCAAGTATCGGATCATTATTTCGAATTGCAAATGACGATGATTCAGAAGTGATGATACGCATTATTAGCTGCCGATAGGAAAAACCTAGACATACAACACTGTCAATGAGCTTCAATACAGCAGTGGAGACTGATGGTATTGCATTGACGATGAGCACTAACGATGAAGAAAATCAACTCTCTCAAATCAGAGTTGAATCTGATGGTATTATACTGTTGCAAAATGCGTTGGTTTAGTAACAGAAGTTTATATGCTCAGTTCACTTTTGGTAAAGCTTACTATAGATTATGTTGTGTTAGTGTAAAGTAAATCATGTTAATATATGTTTCCGCAGTGTTTTTACAATGAATCAAATGCTTTAATAACATGCATTGTTAGTGTAGTATAAGTGAATCATTGTCTGCTATAATATTATCTTTCATATTATAATTTTTTAAATGTGAGACTCTGTTTTAGTGCAATGTTGAATCTTATGCAAGTTAAATCTGAATCATCATTGTTATATAAGAATATTCTAGTATGTTTATATTAGAAGTATTGTTTAATAATAGCGTAGCAGTATAAAAATTTTTGGTACTGTAGTGTCACAATTGTGAATTTAATGTTAGATTATAATGAATCATTAGTTGTATTAAAGTGAATTATTCTCTGCTATAGGAGTAAGTCAATTCATTGAAGCAGAAAATTCAGAGTTGATAGGCAAAGTGGTAACTAGTGAAGAAGAAGCATATCAACTATACAACAATTACGCATACAAGAAAGGGTTCGGTATACGTTGCAAAGAAAAAAAAAGAGAGTAGATGGTAGCATTGTTTTAAGAACATATGTTTGCTGCCAAGAAGGAAAAAAATGTAAGCAAGCAAGCACAAAACAGATTGTTCTCAAAAACTGATTCAAGGACAGATGCAAGGCAATGATAGGTTTCAAAGTCGAGGACCAAAACACAAAATGGACTGTTACAAGTCACAGAATGGAACATTCTCATCCGTTTTCTGCTCCAAGTGAAGTGAAGTATTTCAGATCTCACAGAAGGGTACCAACTGATACAATCGAACATGTATCAATCATGAAAAAAAGTGGAATATCGGTTGCTGATTCATACAGATTTTTGAGAACAGAAGCGGGTGGGACTTCAAATGTAGGGTTCTTACAGAAAGATCTCTATGATGCGATGCAGACTGTTAGAACTACATTTGTGGGAAGTGATTCAAACAACCTGCTTGAAATTTTTAAGTCAAGAAGAGAGAAGGAATTGGATTTTTACTATGATTTCCGGTTGGATGAAGATGGGAGATTGTGCAGCTTTTTCTGGAGGGATGGTACAATGAAAGAAGATTACAAGTTGTGGGGAGATCTTCTGGTACATGATACTACATATCGTACAAATAAATACGATATGATATGTGCACCGTTTGTGGGAATGAACTGTCATGGAAAAAATGTTATGTTCGGATGTGGCTTTCTGTTGAATGAAAAGATTGAATCTTTTTTGTGGTTGTTTGATACATTTCTGAAGTCTATGGATTTCATTCAACCACAAACAGTTATGACAGACCAATGTGCTTCTATGGATAATGCAATCTCGAAGATATTACAAATTCAAATCATAGATTGTGTGTATGGCATATCATGGAGAATGCGAAAAAACATATTAGTCACCTGATACATCGGAGAGAAGGATTCAACAACAAGTTTCAGTACATTTTGAAGTATTGTGAAACAGAAGCTGAGTTCAACCATGTCTGGTCGAGGTAAGGGAAGAAATTAAAAGAGAGTGGTTGATTATGTTGTTTCTAATTGATTGTTATCTTTTAATATTCAGTGAATCATATATGAAACTAAAGTGAACCATAAGTGTCATATAAATGAATTATTGTCTGCTATAAAGTTATAGTTTGAAAATAATATAGTTTAAGTGAATCATTATTGTCTGCTATGAAGTTATAGTGAACAATGAATTATTAATGTAGTTAAAGTGAATCATTAGAGATATAAAATGAAGTAACGTCTGCTATACAGTTTTAGTTTCTGATATGAGCACGTTTGTTAATGGTAGGCCAGTATGAGTTTGTGTAGTTACTATAATTTAAATGTAAAAATATAACAACTTGATCTTTAAAATATTGCAGGCTTATAGAAGAGTATCAGTGTGCACAAAATTCATGGCTTAACAAGTTGTATCAAACACGGGAGAAATGGTGCAGAGCATTCTCAAAGAATTATTTTTCTGGTGGTGCATTGTCCTCTCAGAGGAGTGAAAGTACAAATCACTCACTTTCTAGGAGGATGAAGAAGACCTCAACACTTACTGAGTTCTACGAAACTTTCTGTAATGTGATTTCAGAATGGCGTGAAATTAAACAATATGATGATTGGAGGTGCTCCAACAGCAAGCCAGACATGATAGCCCAAAATGTGAAACTTCTATCAGCAGCAAGAGAGGTATACACACATGAAGCTTATAAAATCTTTCAAGATGAGTTTTTGAAAAGTCTAGCATTGCAGCAAGAAAAATACAACGAAGATCAGGACAATGTGGTTTACACTATATGGCAAACAGAGAGTGCAGAAATAAAGCATATGGTGACATTGAAGAAGGTTGATTCAAGTGTTTGCTGCACATGTAAACTGATAATTGAGGTAGGAATCCTTTGCTCACATTGCATACGCATACTACACTTGAGGTGTGTACAAGAGCTGGAGAAGACTATGTGCTTGATAGATGGAAGAATAAAGCTTCAACAGAGAAGAACCAAACAGAAGATGGATGTAATCCAAATTCAGAAGCAACACAAAATTGGAGAGCGATGATGCGCAGAAAATTTGATTACATTCTTGCTGCTACTGAAAACAACATGGAGACAAGAGGTTTGTGTGAGAATGCTGTTCGAAACTTGCAAGAAGAAGTGGAAACAATGCTGTCTACACAAAATGTTCAAACTGGTGATTCAAGCACCATTCAAGCAAGGACGATAGTCCTTGATCCGCAAGGTTCAAGAACAAAAGGGAGAAAACCCAAAAGGATGAAAAGCACAACAGAGAAGATATACAATAGGAGCAAAAGAAGAAACAAGAATGCAGTAAGAACATATCTACAAAACAAAAGTTCAATTAAATCGATGATGCATGTTGATGAAGAAGCACAATCTGTTGGAGTCTCATTTGCACATCCGGTAAATGAGGGTGGAACACTTACAAGAATAATTCCAGATTTAGAGAGTACAGAATTTTTTTTGTAAACAGTTCATATTCATTTAGTTGATAGCATGGTATGATACACAGTACATTAGAAGGTTCATATTGTTGATACTGTTGATTCCATTTTATAAAATAAAAGATTCACATGTTGAACATATGTTATACACAATGGATTGTCTCAAATGTGTTTTAGATAGTTATGTGTATGTTTGGGTATAAATCGTGACAATAATGTTGATTGACAAAGTATGTGTTTCTCTTGTACGATAATTGGATTGATTCATTTTATAGGATGTAAAGATTCATTCAAAGAAACATCTAATTCACTTCCAGAAAAATGGTTCATTTTTTTTGTCAACAAAATGATTCACCTTCAGAAACAAGTGATTCAATCTACAAATAATAAAGATAAAATGTGTAATAAACAGATCAAGAATAACAATTGTAAACTTTCATAACAAATTGACAAAATCAAACCTTTCAATTCACTTTTCAGAATGGTTCAATTTTTAGAACCAGTGATACAAAAAACAAAAAAAGATTCATAAAGATCTGAACAAGGATCTTCTTTTTCATACAATTCTAATAAGAGTTTCATAACAGATTCTAAAACACACTTCACCACCCTCCCAGTTTCATGGCAGCTCCAAAGGTTTAAAACAGTCTCATAGCAGATACACCGAAGCTTCTAACATCCAACCATTGCTTACACTTCTAAAAAAGGCTCTACTTTTTCATAACAATCTAAAACATAACCCTTCTTCAAGTTATTCTTATGAACAAGAATCTGCACAGCATACTCCATCCTCAGACGATCCAAAGGCTCTTTCTACAAAAAAGATAAACATAACAGATTTTTAGAAACAAAAGAACAACATAAAAAACACATAGAAAATCAGAAAAAAAAAGATAAAAACTAAGATTAAAGAGCTGAATGCTCACAGATCTTTTGGCAAGTTTGGAACTAGAACTCTTCCAATTAAAACCTTGCCAGTAAGTTTCCATGTCTGAGCATGTATATGGCAGAGCAGTTCTCAAAAGCTGAAGACCTCCAAGACATTGGCAAGATGTAGTAGTCAAAATCATTGAAGAGTTTATATCGCTCATCACAGAGCGTCTCCAACATTGATGAAAATGCAGAAACCTGAAACAATAAAAACATGAGTTAGAAACAGTAAAAGAGTTAAAACAATATTTAGAAAATCTTTTTAAGCATTACAAATAATTTTTTAAAAAGCTTACCACAGAATCAATACAATCCCCATATCTTTCTTCAATGGATGTCTTGGAGTCGCTATTGTCAATTATGTCTATGCTTAATGTGATGAAATTAATCACAATAAGAAAATAATGACAATCAACAGCATAAGGAATAAAAAACAGTTTTACTCCAGACAACTTTTCTAAGTCTGTTGCACAAATGTCAAGCAGTTGTTTGCTCATTCTATTAACACAGACATCTTCAGGGGAAGGAACACCATCAACTCCAGCACTCAACGGTACGTACTACAACAGCAAGAGAACATAATCAGAAAACTGCAGATTTATGAAACAAAAACTGAACCGCAAGTATTAAAAAAGAATCTAAAAGCATGTAAATATATAATTTTCTATATAGAGAAACACTTACACAGCTCTCCAATGTAAAAAAAACCCTCTCTGGACCAGCAGGGCTGTATCTAGCATTGTCCGAATTGAAGAGCAGCACATATTTATCAATAACTACTTGGTCTGGCTCAACATCACCGACCAGAGTAAGGAAACTCTTGCGAGTGATTGAATGCAGTTCATCTTGAAACAAAACTTGACTGAAAAACATATAAAAAGTAAATAAGAAACAAAGAAATAAAGAAAAAAACAAAAACAAGAAAAGTGAATAAATGTACTAATACCTGTCATCAGCACCAGACTGTATTAGTTGATCAATTTCGGATGAAGAGGTGAGACACTTTGTTTTTATGTCCACCGGCGAGCTCCAAAAATGAGAGACATCGTTGTTTCGCAGAAATTGATGGACCAGGAATTGAGGCAAGGGGTACTGGACAAATAATTTGATTTGGACGCTTCTCAGTTTTTTTTCCTCCTTTTTTAATTGGACAGATTTAGTAGACTTTTGGTCAACAAAAGCCACTTTTTTGGAGGATTTGATTGGTAGCTTCGACCGTTTCATAGGTCGAGAACTCTCAATCAGGCTGGTATTACCAGCAGCAGTCCTTTTATAATCTCAGAGACGTTTCACAGGAGCAGCTTGAAAATCATCATCATCATCATTAGAAATTCCAGGAACTGTTGTCAAAAAAAGTTCCAGACTATTTAAAATATGTGAATCAGTTATATAAAATGAATCAAAGAAGTTATTAAAATGAATATTCTTCTGCAATTAACTTAATTTAATTCTGCAAATAAAGAAAGCTTTATATTAATAAAATATGAAGTCTTACTAGTGTTATCAGGTCCTTTACATGTCTTAACATCATCCTCAACTTCCACATGTTCATCAACTACAACATCCTCACGAACCGCAACATCTTCATCAACACCAACTAATACATGTGTAGATTGTCATGTTATTAAGGAATAAGTGAATCATTTTAATAATAGAAACGAATCACAACAGTAATAAAAATGAATCATTTTCAGTATTCTAAAATAATTAAAAATGGTATTGTTACATAAAGGTGAATCAATAGTATAATAGAAATGAAACAAGAATGATGTCATAATGAAACATTGTAAGAAGTATAAATCATAATTATTTAAATTTAAAACTCACAACCTTTATCATGAACAACATTGGGCACTTCTTTAACAACTTCAGAAGATGGACCAACAGCATCAGAACCATCCATTTCACCAGAACGAATAACTTCACATTTGAAGATTGTCATAACAAATTTAAAAATGAATCGGTAATATATCAGAAATGAATAAATCATGTATAAAAAATGAATTATTATAAGAATCTAAAAGTTTTGATTTTTTTTAAAACAAAAAACAAATCCCACCAGGCTTGGGATGTACAACCGTGTCCGATTCTTTGCCAACTTCAACAGATTGAGGAACATAATCAGAAGCACCCTCTCCAACAGAAGGAATATCTATATTAAAACATTGACATCACAAAAATAAATCAAATGAATCAGTTATATATCAAAAATGAATCGGTGTAGTTAAAAAAATGAACTATTATATTAAACTAAATTATTTTCTAAAAAATGTAAAAAATACAAGACTCAACAAGTTTACCAGGAACATCATTGGGCATATCCGTGACAGCATCATTAGGTGGTACAACATCATCAGAATCATCTTCTTCAAATGAAGAAAATATTGTTATATGTAAATATTGAGACAACAAAACAAGGAAATGAATCAGAAGAATATCATAACAGAATCGAACATCTTAGAAAAGTGAACCATATAATGAGATTAAAATGGTATTAAGTCTGTTACAAAATGAAGTCTTACCTTTAAATGGTTCAGATTCATAAACGACACCAAGAGTCTTTTCAAATGACTCAAAGCTACTTATCATGAAGGCAAGAGCTAAACTAATTTCATTGTTTTTCAATGGAGAAGTCACCAAGCCTTCAGATTTGGCTTTGAGAGTCAACGTTGAAAGTCTTGAAAGGGATGAAGCTACAGCGTTTGCACATTCGCATATTTGAGTCACAATATCCTTGAAACATACAAAGAAAACAAAAAGTTAACAACATTTAAGCTTAAAAAAGAATATGTCATAAATAAAACAAGGAATTAAAAAAAACAGAAATAAAACATTACCGATGAAGACGAAGAACCAGCTTCAGCTTTACGAGGTTCACCTTTTGAAAAGTTTTCGTTGAACTTTGGAATTTGATCCAGCTCATCAACAGAAAGAGGGGGTTCAATCTTACCCCGCCCAAAACCGCCAGCAAGAGACTCTAACTTGACCCTTTCATAATATCGCTTCTGATCCCAACATAACAGCGAAGGAAAAATCCTAACCCCCGGATTACCCCCTAATGACGTACGATCAAGATAAATCAAATTTAACAACAACAAAGAACCCGTAAAATATTTACCCTCCGCCTGAGATTTATCCCAACTCATCATTGCTTGATTGAGTTTGCACTTCACAAACTCACACCAATTCATTTGCTTACATAAACTCAAATCCATTAGTGAATACAGAACTTTCCAATTGCAGTGGCCAGTATGGTGTGAACTGACCAAGCATGAAAGAGCAAAACAGACAAAATTTCTTTTGAATTCCTCACCCCTAAAACTATGCACCCTCTCAGCCATCTGTTTGATAGTGGGACCTTTCCACTTCACATTCCAAACATCTCGCCAAGAAACAATAAAATCATTAAAAGCATCATCACAGAACTGACTAGTCGCCTCAGTGACTGTCAAAGCACCCCGAGGAAGACCAAGACAAGAATAGATAGCATCAGTAGAGACATCAATTTTCTGACCATCCACCATCCAAAGACAACACTGAGCCCAGTCATAATTGTTTAACAACCAGAAATTCAAAGACCCATGCAAACGTTTGAGCCTCAGATGAAGAAGAGACCCAAATCCTATTTCCTCTACAAGTACCATCTGCTCATTATTAATATTCTGTATGACATGAATCATGTTTTTCATAGCCATACGTGTAGAGACTCTACATAAACCAGATTCTTCATCAGAATGATCAGAAAGTACATCCTCTTTAACTTGCCTTTTTCTTTTCGGAAGTTTAACAGAATCATGAACAGCCTCAGAAGGACCAACATCACACACCTTCTCTTTTCCTTTTCTTCTTTTTGCTTGTCTGAATGATAAAAAACTATTAGTTATGTAACCAAAATCTGTATTGAAACATAAAAAAATAAAAGAACAATATGATTCAAATACATAAAATAAAAAAGCACATAAAAAACAAGCTAATTTACCTCGTTATAACAGGCTCAGTTTCTTCAACAACCTTCTCAGAAGGCACAACATCAGAAAGTTTGGTTGGTTTCTGTTTTTCACCTCGGCAAGGTTTAGAAACAACGTCAGAAGGCACAACTTCAACAACCTTCTCTTTTCCTTTTCTAGACTTTGGTTGCCTGTATAATTAAAAAAAGCCCTTAATTTTGTGAACCAACCAACGTATTAATATGAACCAACATTATGACTAAAATGAATAAACAAATAATAAAATACAAGTAAAATGAAATAACAAATATTGAATAGGAATATAAAATGTTCAGAAAAAACTTACTCAGTTCTAACAGAAGCAATAGCATCAGTGGAAACGGGTTTGGTTGCTCTGCATAAAAAATACAAACTATCAGAGAAGCAACAGAAGTATTAAAAATGAATAAACAACATGAATAATATGAATCAAACAGTGAAACATAAAAAGAACAGAATCAGAAACTACCTTCGTATAATGGCATCAATTTCTTGGGTAGACAAGTCTTCAACAGCCTTATGTTTGCGTGATTTGGACTTGCCCATTTCTACACCTCAAACACATAACACGCTTTACAAACCACAAAACAGATGCATTTCATACAAAAATGCAAGCAAGATCTGTACATATAACAAAATAAAAACTAGAAAAAGCTAGATTGACAACAAAAATGGAGCAAAAATAGCTCAAATCACCAAAACAAACATAAAAAAACGATAATGAAAGCTGTAATACTAGATCTATGGGTAAAGAGAATGAGATCGAAGGGCTTACGGCAACGACAAGATAAAGAGACTTGCAAATGGATTTTCCGGTTGACGAAATGCAGTTAGGGTTACGGCACAAGAAATATACAGAGAAAAGGATGAGCAGTAGATTATAATTTGTAGTTGGAGGAAGCTCTGCGGTGTTAAAAAAAGAAACAACACAAACTCACAAAGAGAAGGTGATGAACAGAAAAATAGAGTGAAGAGTTACCGAACCTCTTGGATGAACGATTTCGAACTGAAGCAAATGGGGTGAGCACGGAGAAGAGAGGATCTTCTGTTGTTGGAGCTTCGACGGTGAATAACGAAAACGGAGAAAAAATCAGGAGAGAAGATGCAAAGAAACAACACAAACTCACAAAGAGAAGGTGATGAACAGAAAAATAGAGTGAAGAGTTACCGAACCTCTTGGATGAACGATTTCGAACTGAAGCAAATGGGGTGAGCACGGAGAAGAGAGGATCTTCTGTTGTTGGAGCTTCGACGGTGAATAACGAAAACGGAGAAAAAATCAGGAGAGAAGATGCATGGGAGAGTTGAGGGTTGGGGTTTCACTTCAGGGGAGCAGAAACGTGAGTTGTGGAATTAGGGAGCAGAGATGCGTAGAATCGGGGAGCAGGAAAACGACGGGAAAAAAAGAGAGGGAGAATAGAAGCTTCAATACAGAAAATTACAAAAATAACCTCAGAGACAATTACAAATATACCCATCACCATATTACAATATGGCGCCTTCTTCATCTTCGAAATCGCGTAAATTATAACTCTACAACTTCTTTTTTAGATTTTTGTTTAATTCTTTAAGGTTTGTTTGGTTACTTGAAATAAAATAAGGTGAAACTTTAAATGGATAACAGGTCAGGTGATAAACAGATGACGGATCGGGTGACGAATGAAAAAATGTCATCTGTCACCCGACCCGACCCGTCATCCGATCATCCTTCACCCGAATTGTCATCTGTTTATTTCGGGTTTTTATCCGTTTATTTAAATCGGGGGTGGTCGGGTTAGCAGGTATCCGTTTAAAATTGTCATCCCTAATTTAGCCAAAATCAAATTTAGCTCCATCCCTACACCTTCTAGTCTCTTGTTAAATTAAATCATGAAATTTTGCTATAGCTTTATAGGTTCTAGACACAAATGACTGTGAATAGATTGGTATTTACAGCTCAAGACCTTATTAGCTGAAAGTAGTTCCTTCTCAGTTAATAGTTGCCACTCAATTTCATCCAAGCACACTTTATTCATGTCCTGGACCCTTCTTATGCCCGGCCTCCAGACAACTTAGGCTTATACATTTGACATCAGGTTACTGAGTGCAACTTCTTTTCCTAATATCATGACCCCACAAAAAGTGACCTACATAACCTTTATTGTTCGTTACAAACATTTGAAGACAGAGTTCTAGAGTACATGGTAACAAGGAGTACCAAAGAAATAAACCTTACAAGCATTAACATGTCCACGGAAGAGAGGGTTTCATCCTTCTATTATGTTATTCTCTGACTAACTTTCTCCACAACTTCTGAGAAATGAGCAGTCAAGGGATGACCATTGAAACAAGTTGATACCTTTATATTTACTCAAATTATTTGCTAGTGCCCCCACCTATGCACTAAGAAAGGTGCACGCCTGATTGCACTATTATATGAAACCGTCTTTCTAGACATATTCATACTAACTTTTTAACTCAAAGCCAAACAACTAGACTCAAAAAAGTACTTCATATTTGGCTCAAAGAAGCTTCCCCAAACAATGTAATATCATCCACAAAACAATTATGGGACAATTCAGGCCCTCAATTCCAAGTTCAACTACTCTTCATTCACCTTCAAGATAACTCGCTTAAAGATTTTAGGACAACTTATACAGGCATAACATGTTTATGGAGGGGGTTGCCATGTCTAATCCCTCTCCTTAGTTTGAATGTTGGCATTCTCCCACCATTTCACAAGACACTAATGATACCGATGTAACAAAATTCATAACATGGGCGATTAAAACTAATAGGCAAATTGAGATAGGCTAGAACATTGCGAATGAAGCTTCGTTTTAGGTGATAGTATGCTTTCTTCAATTCAAATTTATGAATAACAATCCCTTTTTTTCTGACCTAATTATTTTTTAAAACCCTCCTGCTTAATGATCATATTGTCAACTACCTGCTTGCCCGTGGTGAAACTAATATGGTTAGGTCTTACCATATCCAGGGGAATAAGTTATAATCTGTTATCCACCACCTTAGTAATAAACTTAAACTTACAATTACACGGTGATATAGACCTACATTGATTGATTAATTGGGGGGAGGGTACCTTAGAAATTAGATTTCTTAATGTCTATTTAGCTTCCTCGTAGAAAGACACCATATTATGCACACACTAGGCCTACAAGATCCCTAAATTTAGGAATAAAGGCAGGGATCACATTGCTTATATGAGCCTTAAAAGGTTTCATGGACATTATTTTAAAAACTACCTTATTAGGAACTACCTTCCCAACAATCTCCTAGCCTGCTCATCCTAACAAGGAAAGAATGTCCCAACGAATCATTCAAGTCAAGTAAATCATAATTGCTAGAGTGTGGTCATGATTTAGTGGTTGACCAACCATTTAATTATGATTAGTGAATGGAAGTGGTGCCTATAGTAGCATGACGATAAGCAAGTTTACGTGGTTCAGTTGAAAGACCTAGTTGACGATGTGTGCAACTCATATTCTACTAGAATGAATATAACAAGCATATATACAATGACTTTTTCAATTCCAACAAAGTGTGCGTCTCTCGTATCCCCTCCCCCTATTTTTAGGCAAATGGGGGTGTTGTCCTTCCAATGTCGTGGTTAAACCCACGATCGGAACCCATAGTTCAGCTTCCACGCGGGGTTGCTTAAAAGTTTAGTTAGTGCGTGACTTCGTGCACCCCAGTAGGTGTAATTGTTCCTCAGCAGCTCACTTTTCATTGGCCAAATGAGGTGATCCAGCCCAAGGACAAGGTTGAATCATGAGACTTAAATATTATTACAATTTGTAAGTCTTGTCAGTTAGTACAAGTCAGAGATAGGAGACACATAGTAGGGGACAAGCCATAATTATTGGGCAAACATGAGATAGAGACATGAAACACACCCTCCAAGGCAAGCTATAATTTTGGTAAGGCAAACACAAGCCAGGAGAGAAGTACCACATCATATGGAGCAAACTGCGGTTTGGGACGGACCTTTTATTAGTGGTCCAGGGGAAAAGCATCATTAGCTGGGTTGCTAATATGATGAACTAACAATCATGAAACAACTCCTAAAATACTTACCCAATATCTTCCTAAGCAAGTTGTCATCATCAACCCAAAGACCATTAATAAGTGAAATTTGAATGGTAGTATAGCAATGAGTGGATTGTCATGCGGGTGAGTGGTTTTTTTATGTCGTTCCACCGGGACTTGGATTCGTTTAGCTAATTACTAGTTTAGTAATGTACATAAATATATACAAAAGGTGTAAGTGCAGTAAATTTTGTGTTTTTTTGTTGTTTTGAAGTATATAAGGAAAAAAATAAAGCAATAAAACTATGCTAACTAGCTAAGATAAGTGTAAACCAAGATGGATCTTTTGTCCCCTTCACCCTTAACCACCCAATGTCGATTCGGAACTTGGAGCTAAACAATGAGAACACTTAACTAATTAATAGCCAAATCATGATCATATTTATCCTAACCAATTGAGTACGAACCCGACAAATCATTTAAGTACGTAGTCAATTGACAACATTAAGCTCAAGTTCCACTAAGTTGCGATGAAATATATCTTATAATTACATTTATTTAGTTCCCTATGTTTAGGTTTCTATCTCACAATCTCATGTTGATATGAACCCACACTATTGATAGACTAATTGGCACTCAAAATATATCTCAAGATGTAATATTGAAAGATTCAGAGCAAAACCCACTAAATTCAACACATAAATCATAGATTGAGCAAAACCCTAAGGACATCTGAAAATCATATGTTGACAAACTCAAGAGCCATAAATACTCAATAGCATCTTTTATTAAACACGATAACTAAAATAAAGCTACAAAAGAGTTAAATAATCAACAATGGGGTTTTAGAGATCTTGGGGCAAATCCTATCCCTAGGTACATGGAGGTGCTAACTAATGGGCAATGAACCTAGTCGAGACAGTACAACAAATTTCTTATCCACCAAAACTTCGCAACTATCTAGCTAATTATCAATTTAGCAAATGCGCATAAATATATATATGAAAGTGCATACATGTAAATTGTTGTGTTTTGGGGATTTTGGTTTGATAAATGGATAATAAAGAAAACGATAAAACTAAACTAATTAATATAGGATAGGTGTACCCTAGGATGGATATTTTGCACCCATTACCCTGTTACTATCGATTGTCAACTCTTGAATTTATAGCTAAACAATGAGAAACACTTAATTAATTAGTAACCTAACCTATGCCTAATTATCCTAACTGGTTTAACTTGGACTTCTCAATCAGATAAGCCCCGGATTGATTGACTGGGTATGGGACAATAGCTTTCCTCGTAAGCAGGCTAAGCTCAAGTTTTTTTTCCCATAAGTGGTAATGTAGTCTAATCTTAAAATCATTGAAATTCGAGTACATTGATTTAGTCCCCATGGTTTAGATTTATACGTAAACCCATCCATAGAAAACCACAATAATGCTATTCTAGTTGGTAATGTCAAACCAACCAATTTAACAATTTGATCATTAATTGAGCAAAACCCTAAGCACATCACAAATCCAATGTAGACAAGCTCAAAAGCCATAATCACTCATTATCATAATTCATTAAGCACAATGATAAAAATAAAGCATTAAAACAAGTTCAAGATGCAACAATAAAGTTTTAGGGATTTTAGGGCAAAATCCCCATCCCAAAGGTACAAGGAAGCTACACAACCATTAGAGTATAATAAAGAGAGGAAGGAGAAGAATTAGCCATGGGAGGTTGAAGAGGAGCTTCAATGGAGGTGATATCTCTCCTCTTTTTCCTTTTCCCTCTTCTTTTTCACGTCTCTTTGGTGTTCGGCTTCTCTCTATTTCCTCTTCTTTTCCCTTTTTAAAAACACGATTATGTGAAGAATTTTAGCCCGACCGACCCAACTGAGGCGGCCTTGTGGGTCGATTCCAGTAGGTGCTAAGATAAGTTTGACTGACCCAAATGGGGTGGTCGAGTGGGTCGGTCGCCTCCATAATGGTCCGGCCAACCCATATGGGTCGGTCATATGGGGAGGTCGGTCTTTTCGCTCTATCTTCTTCATTTTAGCTATGATTTAAGATCCGTTTGCGCCCACACGTTGCTCTCTTCATCTACTTTGCTCTATGTTATATTTTGTTGAGCTTTAAACAATAAATGTGTAAGAACACGCCTAAAACATAAAACTAATGGAAGACTAACTAAAGTGAAAAAATAAGCATGAAAAGTGCTGATAAACACATATGAAAGTGAAACACCCCTATAACATGCTCATTTAGACATTCATTAGGAGGATATTCCTCCACTAGAGCATAACTAAGAGAAAGCGAAGAATAAATAGCCATGGGAGGTTAAAGAAGAGCGTCTATAACCTTCGAGCCTTTTTCTACTTGAATTTGACATTATGATTTGGGGCTTTGTAAACCTTTGTTATTTATTATCAATATAAGTATTTCTTTGGGGTTAGAATGTGTTTCGATTAGTAGCCTAGTGCACTCCTCTTTCTGATTGGCCTTGCGTTTTGATTAGTATCCTTGCGCACTTCTCCTTCTGACTAGTCTTGATCCTGTCAATCAAGGTAGGCTGACTCTGAAGAGAAGCTAACACCCCAGAACTATCTGATCTCACGATCTCTACTCCTAAACGTTGCAGATCCCACAAGGACATCTGAGTCCCGGAGAGCAAACAAGCTACAATGGACTCGCCTCTATGACTAAGAGCATCCACAACAACTTCAGCTCTACACAGGTGGTAGAGAATCTACAAATCTTAATTGTGCAGCAACTCTAACCACCTTTTTCGTCTCAAGTTCAGCTCCTTTTGAGTGAACAAATACTTGAGACTCTTATAGTCGTGTAGACCTTACACGATGCTCCTTACAAGTAGTGTCTCCAGATCTGGAGAGCAAACACTGCTGCTGCAAACTCTAGATCATGGGTCGGGTAGTTCTTCTCGTATGGATTAAGCTGACAGGAGCCATACACAACCACCTTACCGTGCTACATCAGAACACATCCAAGACCCTTATGCGACACATTGTAAAATACCTCCAGGTCATCTGTCCCAGATGGTAGGGTTAAGATAGGAGCGGCCGTCAACCTCCTTTTAAGCTCCTAGAAGCTCAACTCATAAGCTTTGCTCCACTCATACTGAACATCCTTCCGAAGAAGATGAATCAAGAGATACAGTTTTGGAGAAACCCTCAATAAACAACAACCTTTCCCATATAACCAACATCAGCCAAGGCATCCTCATTCCATACTTGTGTTAACTATAACATGACATTTCTTGTAACACCCTTACTCTAATCGGCTCCTAATCAACTTATTTAACACTGTAATCGCAGCGGTCATCTCAACAATTGAACTACTGGTGTCACCGTTTTCACTCGCCCATACGAGTAATAACGTGCTTACTGATATATTCATAAATACGAAATAATTTCCCACAGTGACAACAAGAGATAGATCTAACCTTCCCAAACCAACATATAAAATACATTCACAGTGAGCATTCTAAATATCCCAATCCTATACACGTTTCTAAGTTCGTATCAAAATGCAACAGTGCATATTAAAACAACTATAATTAAACTACCCAGCGCATCCCTCTCTTTGTCGACACCGGAAGCTGCATACCTGCAAAAATGGTTGTTTGTGGTATGGAATCAGCCCCTGCTGAGTATGTTACTACATGACTGTCATGCCCCCTCAGACCCTCAGTTAATTGGTCGAGAGCATGCAATTCATTTTCATGCAAGTAGTTTAATGTTAAAACTGTAAAGCAACAATATATATTACAGTAAACTCAAATAACAAAACAAGCCCCCGGTTTCATACATCGCCGTAATAAACCACTGAAAGCGTTACAACGCTTATATGAGTACAGAGACTCCATTCCAACAAACACTTGATAATTCATAATTGAGTACAGCGACTCACTCGACCAAACAATCCACCATAATCTACACATGAGTACAGTGACCCGATTCAATCAGTTCACAACACACAATATGAGCACAATGGCTCGTTCAAACAAATCCACCAACTTACCACACATAATTACAAAGCATAACCACTGAGCAACAAGGCGAAACAACGAGAATTATAACAAGTATAATTTCCCGTCTTTGGCATACAAGCCCAATAATGTTCGCTTAATGTACGAGCTAATATAGTCGTTTGTAATTGTTCAGTCATGCCTAATGACAACGTCTCGTTAAATCGACGTGTCTCTAAATTACCCATCTCCTATGGCGGGTCACCCACGGCAATAGCCACTCCAGCGGTAGAGTCTCCGACCGACGAACCATCTGTAGTCCATTGGAAATTTATCCAGATACTTACGGTTACCACACGGTATCCTAGTATCGTTAATTGATCACAGTTCACAACAAGAGCCACATCCTCTTGATAAACTTATCTATACCATCGCATCGTTTTACTATTTTTTTTCTAACACAGCAGACTAAGGTCATAGTCCAATCTTGAGTATGTCGACTCGGGATCCAGTGCTAGATACGAGAGCGGCGTTAAAGAGGCCAATGCTCTGTATATAAGTCTCGGATAATATATATATATATATAAGGAACGTAAGTAAATATATATATATATATTTTATTATCCTAGTGCTACAACGTTTTACTTACGTTCCTTATATTACACATATAAGATAGCATCATTGCCGCTAGTTCGTTTTATAATGTGTTCATATATACGAACGGTACTGTTATCGTACAACAGTAATAATAATAAAGCAACATTAATACGCAACTCAAGCATATTAATTCACACAAGCAGACATTCAATCTTATCACAGATTTTCACACAATGTCTGAACTGAGGAAACCCTCAGAGACAATCAAGCCACATAAATAACATACCGTGCACCTGGATTATAGAACCGTGGAGTATGAATCTGCTAAATTCTCTGGTGATCCTCGAGACGCCTCTTACAATCTATAAATATGCATCACACTATGCATCAGCATCTCGTACTAACAATACACTACGGCACCCTGTACCGTTACTAATACATCCCGGTTTATTCCCCGTTGCTAACTGATAACGTTTGTCGGGTTTTTGGTTTAACTCGGGATTTAGGAAAAACGTCGTATCTCATGCGTGGTTACGTCGAGTATATTAATATACTTAACTTTAAACGTTTATTATCGCATGTAATTTAATACACATTTGTATATCATATAGTTTATCACTATATAGCATGTATACCTTAATCATATACTATACATTTTACCTTAGTATTTATTTTCCTAATGTTAGTTTTTTCAAATTTAATGTAGTATAATTCATCTGTAGAAATACTTTTGAACTACATACATCCTTTTATACATTTTTCTTGTGTATGTATATATTTACCACATAGGTAAGTTCCGTGAGTTATAAACTCTTATATTGTATGTTACATTTTTATCATCTTTTATTAGATGATTATTCCCTTTAGTTTACTATAACAACTTATATTAAGATTACTATCATAATATTATGTAACATTTTATGTTGTACCTTTACAACTCCCAAGGTTAATCAACAAATACCTTAGTTTATAAATCCTATTTATTTATAGTTTGTCACATTACTTAATGTGAATATCCTTACTTATATTAATTCCATTAAAACCACCTTCATACCACATAATTGTTATAACATTTATAACATAGTAAACCATAGTCTAAAATTCATTTTCCAACTCTTATTAATTCGGTACAACCCTTGAATTTATTTAAATTCCGTTTTGACCACATAACATCATGTAATGTTACACCATATGTTAATATCATATAATATGATATCTTTATTTCCTTTAATTTATAACCTATAGTGTTTATGCAAAACTATTATATATTGCCGCATAGGCACATATATTAAACCTTATTCTTTTTCCATAATCCATAATTTCCTTTATTTACAAATTCACCCCATTATTTATAACATGTTATATATTCCATATAATATAACATTTTTAACTTATAAAATGGTATAACCTATGGTTATATTTTTAAATTCCGAACAGACCATAACTGTTCTATAATTGCCATTTGGCCCCATTTATAACATATAGTTTTATAATACATTAAAACTATATATATACACATATCTTATTAAATACCCTTATATAATTCTAAAAATCACCAAATTTCACCAAAGGGTTATAAATACCTTATTAACCCATATATTTTCGGTATTTGCTATACCACCACATATTTTCTCCAAGGTGTCATAATGACATAATAACTATATATTACATATATAGTTTATTTTAATTCCAAAATCAACCCAATAAATTCCTAAAAATTCCTAATAGCCCATGGGTGTTTATAATACCATTATACACCCTTTATTTTCGGAAATAACATATATACCACATATGTTATAAAATTGTTACAATAAAATACTTATCTTATTATAAAACCTTAAATAAGTTATCTAACTTATTTAATTTGGTCAAAACCTACCATATGGTCAAGGTTGACCACTTTAATATTCCCTTGACCATTAATCTCCATATAATACGGTTTATACCCATATCTTTTCAGAAATTATCATTTAACCCTAAAACTTTATATAATCTTATAATTTTTATTTAAACTCATTTAAACCTCTAAATTTCGGCCTTATTAATATATAGCCCCCAAATTTAATTTAATTTCACCTATACCCCATTTCTTTGCGGTAATGCATTTTCACCACACTTAAACTTAATTAAAAGCTTATAAATGCATAAATAAAATGGCCTAAAGTACATGGCTTATTACAAACATTAGCTTATAAAATAAATTACACATAAATGCCCAAAAGTACTATAAACTCTCGGCCCTTACATATACTTTTCCTTATTTACCAATTTTCCACATAATGTCTTAAATTTGACGATTATGCTAATTAATTAGTTATAAAATTTATTAAACCATTCCTTAATCACCTAAGGTCAAAATAAGACCTTAAACACCTTGTTCACTCACGGTACAATTATACACATATGTATAATTACATATTAATATACCAAGTGAAGGTTTAAGTGATTTATACCTTGTTTTTGCCTAGTTAACGCCTTGTTTGGCCACGCCCAGCTTAGGATAAAATTTCCACAGCATTAATTACATGTTTTCAAACAGCAATTAAGGCATGATTAGTCTCCAAGCAAGATCTAACCATAAGAAGTGTTTAATGTCAATTTTCAAGGTAAAATTTACCGTATATGTGGATGTCTTCGGCCTATTTTTTACAGTAGGAAAAGATCATCAAAAGAGCTACTAAAACCAAGCTTTAAACTGGTATAACTCAGATTAGAAGATGGCTAATTGTTACCTTGTTTAAAGTGCCTTAAATGGTGTTTTTAGCTTGGATCTGGCTACACCTTGGAGCTCTTGATGTACCAACTGAATAATTGTGTTAAGATGAAGATAATAAGGCTAGGAACAAAGTTTCACAGCCGAATTTGAAGGGAATCAAAAGATATGAGCTTAAAGCACATTTTTATACCTTAAGAACAAGATTAGCTTTCTCCACCTTCTTCCCTTGTTAATGCCGAGATACACCCTCCATTAAACCTCCAAAAAAACCTAAGAACATTGATGGAAGTGGTTGATGCTTTGCTCCATTGAAAGAGGTAAGAATTGTGAAGAAAATGAGCATAAAATGACTAATTAAGCTTACCTAGGTATCAAAGTGTTCTTCCTTGTTCTTGGTGTAACACCCCAACTCAATCCAATTGTGGTCTCGCAACTTAACAGCATATATATGTACATGTCACAGCGGAATTCTTTACAATCCAGGACCTTGCCACGGTCTGACTAAAGAATTACCGAACATTAGTACAACAATCTTAACCATTACATATCCTTCTTACAACCCCCTCACATCCTATACATCTTACTAACTCAAATTGCCATACGAGTGTACATGCACAACTCGTAGGCCACACTTAACCCTTAACACTTGTATCCTCTTCTTACTCTTGCGACGGCCGCTTCCTGATGTACCTGTGTAGTAAAACAGCCCCCAAAGGGGGTCAGCACGAGTGCTGGTACGATCCCCTCATGGCCCCCAAGCTAACGTGGCTACGACGACTAATTGTCGATAGCATGGAGGTTGATTATATGCACAACATGATAGTAAATGCTGTAAACAACAATCCAAATATGAACAATCAAAGTTCACACACAATGAACGACTTAAATGCGTTCCCTTAATTAGAGAGTTAATTATTTAACTCCTTATGTAATGTTCCCTCTTAATCTTAGTCCATCTTATCTCACCCAATCTTAGTCTTATCTTATCTTAGAAACAACCATCCTTTAATAAGGAGTGGATGTAACTTACCTTAATCTTAATAATACAAACCATCCTTTAAAAAGGAATGGTTGCAACTTATCTTAACCTTACCTTAGTCTTAATCTTAATAATACAAACCATCCTTTAAAAAGGAATGGTTGCAACTTATCTTAATCTTACCTTAATCTTAATCTTAACTTAATCTCAATATACAAACCGTTCCTGGAAGGGATTGGTTGTAGCTTAATTCGAACCTGGGATTTAGGTGATCCCACCGCACCATCTTAATGCCACCTACTCTGGACGGGAGTCCAGCGCAGCTGAGCCGGCAACCGGCCCTAGGCTACAAGTCCAAAGACAAGTCCTTAAGCGGAGGGCGGATCTGATTCAGATACCGTCCCCCTTTTTCCTTAGCATGCATGACCGGAGATCGGTCCCGGGTTTCCTCACTCAAGTTCCAGTTAGTAATAGTCTCAAGACCATGTTTGTTGGTTAACCTCTTCCGGTTCATATCGTCCCATATTAGGGAGCGTTCCTTAGTCTCACTCAATTCCTTACTACACGTTGGTTAGTAAGTTCTCACGGTATGTTGTGTTAGTTTTCAAACATCACACAACAATACAATAAATATAATATTCCGGTTGCATGCTTTATCTTGTTTAGTGAGCACACAAAAACAAATAGCACACAAGCCGAGGGACACCTCGTTAGCAAGCAGGTCACAAGAGAACTGTACCGTTCACCGTTGGTCGTTTCGGTTGCTTACTCTCCTCCGGAGTCCAAATCCCCAAGTCCTAAAACATTCATTCAGTTTTAGGTTGTTAATCACTTAACTTAATCCACTTACTTAACTTGCTTAACTTACTTAATCCCTTAATGATTCCCACCTAACACCTCTTAAGTCTTACAACTTAATCTTACAACTTAACCTTAAACTTTTAAGTTTATACTTAACTTAACTTAATCCCTTAAGTTCCTAGGGTCCTAATCATTACCACCCTACCAAAGGTATACCTTATTACCTATTACCTTTCTTAGAATTTAAAATTTCCCTTTTTTTTTTTAGGCCCGACCGAACTTCCGACCGACCTTACCTAAGGTCGGTCCATTCCAGAACACTTCATCGTTTGAAAATTCTACCCCGACCGACCTTGCAAGTCCGGTCCCAAGGTCGGTCCATTCCCGAGAGTTTCCCCGAGTGAAATTTAAGCTCGACCGAACTTGCCAAGTCCGGTCCCATGTTCGGTCGATTCCAGAGACTTATTACCGTACAAAATACATGCCCGACCGACCTTGCAAGTCTCCCAAGGTCGGTCCATTCCAGAAACTTTCTCTGGTAGTGTAATTTGAGCTCGACCGACCTTGCAAGTCCGGTCCTAAGGTCGGTCGGCTCCAGAACCTTGTTTCTAAATTCTCTTTTCAACTCCAAACTTCTCCACAAGTTCCCCCATGTGTCCTAATACCATTTAGGCACTTAAACTCACCTTTAAACATCCACTAAAAACTCCTTAGCTACTTTCTCAATTCTTACTAGGAATTCATAACACTTGTTTTACCTCTTAAGGCCTTTACATGTCACCAAACAAGGCCTAAACATCATCTAAAACCATTACCATTCAATCCCCCATCATTAGAAGCCAAAAACAAATTTTTTTCTTTTTCTCTGCACTGGACCGCCCCTCTGGGGCGGTCCCCAGGGGCGGTCCCAACCAGAAGCTAATTTTCTGCACGATTTGCCTGGACCTCCCCACAGGGCGGTCCCTAGGGGCGGTCCACAGCAGAACCTATTTTCCAAAGTGCTTTTCTCCTCATTTTGAACTCCAAATTCACCCCAATCTTTTCCCATTCATTCCACAATCTTTCCACATGTTTCCTACATGTTTAAACACCTTAAAACATGCACTAAATCTACCTCAAAAATCACCAAACTTGGCACTCAATTTCTTACAAAAATTCTTACACTTTACACTTGATTTCTTACACTTCCCTCTTGTGACTTTGCCTAAGACCTCAACTAATCATTATGTTTCTTTACCACCATCTCAACTACTCCTCAAGCATCATTTTGCACACCCATTTGCCTTACTCAAACTTCTCAAAGTCATATATAATCTAGCACATGCTTACATCCTTATAAGTCATTATACCTTATTTTTCCTTCAAACTTTGTACAAGTTTCCTAGCTTCCTTAACCATGGTTTTGGTGCATAAAACTCACCATTATAACCCCTAGTCCCTCTTATACATTCCTAGGTCTTCCTAGTACTCAAGAACTCCATGGTTTATCCATTTTCACCAAATCAACCCTTAGTGATCACTAGAACATCCTTAGTCATAAAATCTCCTTAGAACACCTTAAGCGCTTAGTTTCCTACTCAAATTTCGCCATAGTTTCTCTAGTATATTATCATGCCTAAATGCATTGTTTTCCTCATTCAACCATCTCACATACATCAAGTCTTTTCTCATCATATTTTCTCATCCAAATCAACTCATTCATAATAACTCAATATAGTGCAATAATCATAAATTGCATAGCACTAAGGCTCTTAAATGACATGGCTCTTAGGCCCTTAAATGACATGGCTCTTAGGCCCTTAAATGACATGAATTTAAACACTGATTTTCCCATAATAAAAGCTTTCCACCTGCAAATACACCCATCAATCTCATAGTAGTTATAATGCTCTTAAAATCCATCTTAACCTTATCTTATTAACTCATTCTCATTGGCTCCTTAGTCACAAGTTTATAAGCTTGTTTAAGTTCTTTTTCTTAGGTTATATAACCAATTACATAATGTAAGCTTTAAGCCACATTAGTACTTATCTAAATCTCATCCCTTAAAACTTAAACCACCATTAGGTAAGCATTTTACCTTGTTTTCTCAAGCTTATCTTAACTTCCTCCTTAGACCTTCTTCTTGCATGAATCTCGGCCACCACTTAAATTCCCCTTGCCAATGTTCTAATCAATATTCAATGACTCATATGAGTACTAAACAGTACACTAACCTCAAGGAATAAAAACCTAGGTTAGGAATGTGTTCTAAGGCATAAAAGTGGATGATTACCTTTGAAGTCTCAAGATAGACTTTGGCATTGAATGAAATAGGACCTCCACTAGTACTTGGTGAATAAATCAAGCTAGAACAAGGCATAAAACATAGCCCCATGAGAATAAATTTTCGGCCATGTAGAAGAAATGATGGAAACATGGTTTTTCTTACATTTTCTTTACCTTAAGAGAATGGAGAAGCTAATGAGCTCTTCAAACTTGATTTTCCCCCATCAATGGAGATTTCCCATGGCTCCAAAATGAAGCTTTTCCAATTTTGTAAAGATAGAAAGCTAGAGCTTGAGCTAACTAAGAGATATATGTGTTTAGTTTTTGATTTGGAGCTAAAATGAGCAAGTTATGGACATTTGAAGATGGAGCAAGAATGGAGCTAGTTGGAACGGTTTGAGAGGATGAAGAAGGTGAAGAAAACCGTGGGATAAGAAGAGAAATGAAGAAGAGAGGAGAGAGGTAGGTTAATATAAGATATTTTACTTTTATAAAGCAAATAGTACTATTCTCTCTTTTACTCTTCTTTTTCTTTATTTGCTTAGTCATGTGGTGACTCCCCACATCAAAAACCGGCACCCCTCTTGTAATTAGAGATATTTATGGTCTTGGTTGACCATCTCATTGACTTATGTTGACTTAAGCTTAATTTGGGCACTATTTGGCACTATTCACAAATTAGTGCACATATTTCTGAAATTTTTGATTTCCCATTGATTTAGGGTTCCTAATGTGATACTAATTAGTACACATGTTGATTAAAGAGTAATGATGGCCATTTAGCCACTCAAAACTCAATTCTAAGACAATTTCTCAAAAATGTGCTTTAAGACTTCTTAAAGCACATTTTGTGTTTTAGCTTGTTTTCAAGCTTGGTTTTCTTTGCTAATTGATTTAAAATGACCATTAGAATATTACTAAGGTCTTATCATGATATTTGGGTACTCACCCAAGTCTCTCCAAGCTTAGAGCACATTTTGCCCTAATTGCCCTTAAGGCATTTGCTTGTGTTTTCCTTGGTTTAAATTGTCTACCAATCTTTCTAAGGCATATTTTAGCCTTACTACATCAT
Organism: Limonium bicolor; assembly: GCA_023374045.1. NCBI lineage: Eukaryota > Viridiplantae > Streptophyta > Magnoliopsida > Caryophyllales > Plumbaginaceae > Limonium > Limonium bicolor. The sequence continues at coordinate 402,440,676 of CM041776.1, read as the reverse complement.
AATTTGATGTTTACTTAGCATACTTAGGTTTGGGGTATTTCACTTGGTGTGTTAGCCACGGTTTGGAGAAGCCAAATATAGGCTGAAGGGAGCTGCTGTCGGCTGGGAAGTGCAGCAAATGAAGAATGAAGACTAAAATTGCTTTTAAGTTAAGTTTACATTAATTTAAGGAATAATAAATGGTGATTCACTAAATTGATTAGATATTATGTGTTAATGCTGTGTGAGCTGTCTTCCCAGCTCCCTTGCTGCCGACTTCATATGGCAAGAATGGTCAATTAATTGACCATTGACCAAACTTGGTCAATCTTGCTTAAAATGCACTATTTAGGTTACTATTCATACTAAATTGCCCATTTTGATTTTTAATTTTCAAACTTTGATTTAGACTTTAAAATATAGTCTATCATGTCACATTAATATTATAAATGATATACTCCAGTCTTTAAAATGACAAAAAGTCATTATCTTAGAGCTCATACACAAAAACGTGCTTTAAGGTGTTTTAGTGCACATTTTATGTCACAGGGTGTTTCTGAGCTCTGTTTTCTTTGAGAATTGTTTTGTTATGTTCCTTACATGATATTTGATCATGGTATCCAATTTTATATCATTTAGAGGTCATTAGACCTTTAAGGTTTCCTTAGAGCACATTTTTGCCCTACTTGACCTTGAAGCATGAAAATGCTTGTTCTTTGTGTTGGAGTGTTGTCCAACAATTGTAATATGTTTAGTAATGTGTTAATAAGCTTAGGACAAATTTTTAGGTCCTAAGTAGTTCATTTGGGTATTTATTTACCCTAAACAGTCAAAGGGTGCAAAGTCTTGCTTTGTGTTGACCACTGTTGTTCTCAGTTGACTTTTAAGGCACGATTAGGCCTTAATCAATGTGATTAGATGTTTAATCCATATTATATCATTAGTAGATCATTTAATTAAGTTTTTAAGGTTAGGGGTATTTCATTTCTCCTCTGAAGCCCAGTAGTTTTCAAAACCAAAAATGGTTTACTTCCCCGATGCAAGGGTGGGTAAAGAATCAACATAATAGGTCTGTGATCAAACATACCCCACCTTAAGTGTTAATTCCTTGCATGCAGGAAAATCCTCAACCATTCTTCATTACAAACAAAGCGATAAAGTCTGGATTTGGTATTCCATGGGCCTCGGTGCCTATTGGTGTATGTTAATGTACTCCCTACATAGCCCAGGTTGACCAACCCACAATCTGTAAGACAAGTGCGAAACACCACTATACCAGGCCTTGACCGAATTCGACAACCCCACTGCTCAGAATGTACAAGACTTCATTGAAATCGCCTCCAACCACCCATGGCCCCTCCCAAAAATCAGCCAACTCACGTAGTAGACTTCATGTCCGCCAACACTTAGTACTACCTGGCCACCCATAGATTCTTGTAAAACACCATTCCACACCACCGTCTCCGTTCACTACAACATCTATATGATGCGCTGAAAAAGTTAGGGAGTAACATCCAAAGAAGCATAAAAAAAATGCAACACCAATACTATGCCCAATACTATCCACTGCCACCCATCTATACTGACGCCTAATCTCAAACCGTAACAATTTAGTTTCTAAAAGAAAAACAAAAGATGGTGATTGCTCCTGAATGAGGTCCAGGACTCAGCGAACTGCACAGGTATCACCCAAACCCCTATAGTTCGCAGCTTCTTTTTTTTTGATAATTTGGGCTTTAAAAGCCATTTTATTAATAAAGGATGGGAATAAGATGGGTCTCATTAAAACCTTCATAAGCAAAACCACATGGGAAAAAGCTTAGGAAGGAAAAAGAGTACCCCCATCAAATTACAAGCCTAGCATCCACTACAAAGACACCAAACAAAACAACCGTAACACAAAACTATAATCAACGTAAGAATAGAACACCATAGGAAGTTTCTACCGTTACAAGCAATCCTTAAGAGAACAAGATCCAACAAACATCGCACAAGAAAGTGGGATATCCTTCCACCAGCACTTGGTCCATCGCCATACACCCACCTTGATTCGGGATGCCAGAATTTCTGCATTCAGACTTTCTCCTCTAAATATGACATTATTACGGTGAGTCCAAACATGATACACCCCATAACATAGTGAAGACCTCCAAACCCTCTTAGTCTTGCCAGTAGATATTAGTCCGACCCAATCCTCATATATCTCTAAGATGGAATCTTTAAAGGAAAACTGAATGTTCCACCATTGGAAGATGAGCTTCCATACTTCTACAATACGCGGGCACAAGAATAACACATGTTCTATCTTTTCCATGACACACTTGCACCATGGGCATAGACTATGGCCGATAAGGATGGCACTTCTTTCAAACAGTAGCTCTCTCGTAGCTAACCTCCTAAGAAGCGTGAACCATAAAGTCAAGCCCACCCTTGGCTCACACAACCCCTTCCAAACCGATTTTAGAGCATCTACTTACTGAGCTGAGTCGATGTCATCTGATAGCACATGGAGAGAATGAGATATATCTTTCGTGACCGACCAATTTGGATTCCCCACCCACTCACATTCATCTTTAGCAGAGGGGGCCGAAGGTTTGACACTCAGGTCATGCATAAGTGACATAGCCATCTCTTCTTCATAATCATGCAAGCGACGCCGCCATAAAATATTCCAACACCACTCATCATTGATTCACTCACCGAAACATGAAATCGGCCCACTTGGCTATGTACTCAACCGAAACAGACGTGGATATTTGTCGCGCAACACACCAGCCCCTGACCAAGAATCGTGCCAGAATAATACATCATTTCCATCCCCCAGGGTGATATGCATTCGGTTCTGCAGAAGATATCTTGTCTGTTCATTATTATGTGTGGCATGCACCATAGCATACCATGGTCCCTTAAGACTGCCTCGCGAGTTGTCTTCTTCCCCTGCATGGAGACCAACCCAACACTTATATATGGATTTCACAACTCTCTTCCACAGTGGGTCTCCATTCTTAGCAAAACGTACTCTCCATTTGCATAGGAAAGCAAGGTTTTTATATTGGAGATTCGAGAAGCCCAGGCCTCCAAGATCCTTTGGTCTAGACATCTTTGACCATGCGGCTGTAGCCATGCATCGACTCCGACCCTTGCCCTAGAAGAATTGTCGTTGTATCTTTATTAACCGCTTCCTTACTTTGATCGGTATTACAAAAAGGCTAGCATAGTAGAGGGGAAGAGACTCTCGAACAGAGCGGATCAGAACCACTCAACCAGCTTTGGAGAGAGAATTTGCTTTCCAAGCCGTTAACTTCAAGTTCGTAGCTATGATCGACATTATGGCAGGCGGCCCTTGGAATCCCCTAGGGGCACCTCTGGTAGTGTTAAACTAGTAGACCCATTCTTTTCTTTTCTTTTTTGAAACTTCCTCAACCACTATATTTTCCATGAACTCCTGCAAAGAAGAGTCATAGACTACCACATCCATCTTCCTTTTCCTATTGCCACATGCACGAGGAAAACCCTCTCGCTGAACTAAGACAACTAGCTCATGAGGGTTTCCCCTCCTCCAACCAACTCTGAATCTGCTCCATTTCCCTGAGCATACACCTGAGCATTCTCACATTCATTAGCAACCCTAACTACAGTATCAACCACCAAGCCTGGAGGATCAACTCTTACCCGACCACCTGAGCCAATCCCTCCAGCCCTTAACCACAAACCATAAGGCACTCTCTAGACGGTGAGTAATAGGGTTAGCACAATCTCGAGAGCGATGAGTAAATAAACCACAATGAAAATAAAGGCTGGGCAGACGCTCATACGTGATTGGGAGAATAGTCAGCTTACCACCTACAGTGATAGAGAAAACCCGAAGCAAGGGTTTAGTTATATCGATAAAAACCTTAAACCGCATGTAACCACCACTGAAGTGTCTGCCCTGATCTTGGTAGTGGATAAAGCTGCCGATCTTGTCTCCAATTATGCGTGCAAAATCCTTCATCATAAACTAGAAAGGCACATCGTGAACTCTGACCCAAAAAGTCATCCATTGGAAAACAGGCTCTTTGGGCGCTTTTGACCAATCGACATCCCCAAGAACAAGCAAATACCATCAAAGGTTCACGGTCCTCGACCCATAACACTGTTCAAATGTTCTTCGTCACCAAACTCAAACAAGAAAGGACTGAGCCTAGATTACAAACTTTTAGCTCATCCTCCGATTGTCATACTTTAGCTAAAGTTCACTGCATAGCTTTAACATCCACTCCTCGCGCCATGAAAAGTTTCCCAATCAAGCACCATTCCAACGGTAGAGTATAAGTGGATGAAAGAAGATCCCCAACCTCCATGGAGTTCTCTTCCACTGAGGTGAGAGTTATGTCTTTGTATTTGCTGACTAACTCTTCAAAACCGTGGATTTGGTCAGCCATGCAAAGAAGAAGGTGGAAAGGTGGAGAAAAAGTGAAGCAAGAGAAGATAAAAGGATGCAAGCCAAAGTGATACTGATGGTTGGTGAGTAGATCCGAAAGAGTAAAGGTGAAAGAGATCTTATATACACCTTAAAAGAAGAATTTTGGAAGTATGGCTATAGATGATGTGTTGATTGGAGAATCTAAAGCACGTAAAGGAAGACAGAAAGTGTAATACCCCCATCCCACATTGGGATATGAGTAGTTATATGAATGGTTTATAAGGATACATATGGGTAGACTACAACAACAAGACCTTCCACTTTTGCGCCCAAGTGAGGATTATAGGCCTAAAATGGCTAGTTTTCAAGCCCGAATGGCTTGAGAGCGAGGTTGTTGGACAATTGCCCATATGGGGTGTTACAAATGGTATCAGAGCTGACTCGGGACTGTGCCAGGATGAGCTACCTGATACCTACCAAGGAGGTCCATGGGACTTGAAGGTTAGGCTTGCGACGAGGTCGTCACGTTCTTTGAGTGAGGGAGTATGTAATACCTCCATCCCATATCGGGATATGAGTAGCTATATGAATGGGTTATAAGGATACATATGAGTAGACTACAACAACAAGACCTTCCACTTTTGAGCCCAAGGGAGGACTAAGAGCCTAAAATGGCTAGTTTTCAAGCCCGAGATAGAAGCACATATTATCCACAAAACCCTAAGAGTACTACACAAGTTAGCCAGACAAATAGCTCTACAATTATTTGCATGCACCTACTTGTTCATTGTTCTAGACTCAGTATGATTTATTCTCGTTGTATAATAACTCTGTATGTTATTTATTTTCCCCTGTTTTTTTAACAGTGGTTCTAGATAACCTACCAGTTCATTATTTTATGTGAAGCTCACATGTGATAATGAATTATCATTTATACGGTATATCTTTACCTCATTAAATACATACTCAAAATTATTTTTACTTATTCTTTATATTATATCCCTTGGTCATTTTTATTATAACCAAACTTGTTTTATAAACTTTATATTATATTCCTTAATATACCATAACACATTATATTACCTAGTTTCACTTCCTTTCCTTATTAAATTACAAAACCAACCTTATTAATTCGGTATTTATATATTATACCCAACAACTTAATAAATTACTAAATAACCACATATAATTTCCGGTAATCATATTTGATCCCCTTAGCTTTTACAACTTACCAAATAACCATATACCTTTATAATTTACTAAATACCCATATCAATTTCGGAAATTGTAAAACAATTGTATTAACTTCTATAAATTGCTAAATAACCTTATAACTTTTATAATCCACTAATTAACCATATTAACCTTTGTAACTATTAATTAACCACCTTACTTTTACAAATCAACAAATACTCTTTTTATTTCGGTAATTACAAATTAATACCACCAATTTTATAAATTACCAATTAAGCCCATAAGCTCTTCGGTTTAATCATATAGTTTCTATATTTACACTTTTACCCCAAAACTTTATACAAGTTACATATTAACTTATAAACTATAGTTTAAATATTTTATTTCTTTATGTAACCAAAGTAACCCATATCTTTTCTTAATTACATTTCAGCCCATAATAAATTCTATTCTTCAATATACTTTCATTAATTACATATTCTCCCTTAAACTTTTATAAACTTAATATTTTATGTCATAAACCATTTTAACCCAAGTTTTTGGTCAACACTTTGACCAGACTTAATTTCATAATTAATACTCTAATATACCCATAAATTATATGTAATTCGATTTCACTCCCAAACTTCTCAATAATTATAAAATAGCCCCAAACTTTATAAATTGCTATTTAAACACTTAAACACTTAGTTAAATTCACCAAAATTCATAATATTAATTCCTACCTTATATTATATCATAAATATACCAATTAACCCTTAGGCTCTCGGCTTTTACATTTTCTACACTAAACTTTTCAAAATTTATATTTTAGCCACATAACTTATTAAACTAGCCATTTAAATACTTGTAGCTATTTTTAATGTTCCCAAAATTTATAAAATAAATTAATACACTTACATATATTTCAAAATTCACCAAATCCTATATATAGCTCTCGGCCACCATTTAATTTTATCCTATGGTTTTAAAACTTGGTTCAAACTTTATAATATGTATATAAACGTATATATAAGCCATATGACACTTCTAAAAATTATGCTAATGACTTAGAATGATTATAAACTGAAAATAGAACATAAAATCCTTAGACCTTTCGGTTTAAATATGTGTGTAACATAATTAATTTTTATGACCTAAATATATACCTTAAGGTAATAATCTTGCCTTATATGCTATAAATTATTTTTTTGACATCTTAATCCAATGTTTTCGGCCTTAATTAATATAATGGTTATACATAATTTTTATACCAAAGTTTGAAGCTTAAATTAAGCTTAAACATAATAAACCTTAATTATATATACTTACTCCTTTAATCAAGACAATTCTTGTACTTGATTTTCTCCTTGAATTCCAAGCTCTCCAAATGCTATCTTGATAGATAATTTTCGGCCACCTTATATATATATTTAGGAGATCTATTGTTAGACTCCTAACAAGGATTTATAAATAATATTGAAGAAATTTTATAAGAGTTTACCTTAGGAATTTAACAAGGTATTTTTGATACACCTTGAGATGATTGTAGATCCAAGTTTCCTTCATAAAATAATGAAGAGGATATAGATTTAGAAGTTCTAAATTTTCGAAAATTGTTTAGGTAATTACTTAGGATTTTTCAACATGAAAATATACCTTAACTTGATCTTGTTGTTCCTTGTGTTGTTGTTAAATTTTGGAACCTCTTAGGAACACATAAGCTTGGCGAAATCTTGTAGATTTGCTAGGATGATTCTTCTTGCTTCAAGACTTGATAAATTTAACTAGGAATTTACATAGAAATGGTGTTAGAATTTAATTCACCATGCATTAATGGAGTTTATTAACACTTAGGAATTTAATTAGGAGATGAAGAGAAGAGAGCTTAAGATGAGACACTTACCAATCGGTTTGGACATGGCAAGTGAAATGAAATGACTTACGTAAGTATAAGGAGAATTGAAGCTTGTCATTAGTCATTACTTTATGTCATGATTATCCTTACTTTGATTACAATATTAGCTACATAATATCTCTTATTTTGTTAGGTATTCGGCTGAGTGGAGCACAACCAAATTGGCATCTTCCAATCATGCAATTAATCGGCTACAAAGGAGTGGTTCTCAATTAAATAGATTAGTTAATGTTATGTAATGGTTTAGATTTATTAAGTATGTTAATATTACTTACCTGCTTTTGTTCATGCAGGTGGTCGGCTGGGAAGAAAAGAGCAGCTCCATTTGTTTGTGTGTTCACGGTAATGGAGCATTTAGGCTAGTTAGATTTTTTTGTTAATTACAAACATGATTATGTTAGAAGTTAGATACATGTCTATGTAAGTTAATTAATAGCAATTATTAGCAATATGCTCTATTCCTAGTCTTCATCGGCTGCCACTACAAAAAAGTGACCTAAATAAACGCTTTATTTTCCACGCATAGTTTATTAACGTTGATATTTTTTTTTCTTTTTTAACACTCTCATCTAGCGTTGATTTTACGGTGGTCTAATTTTACACTTAGAGAGCCCATACCCTCTTCTTACCAAAGTCCATATGATTCTGAAAAGAGAAGAAAAAAACCCTCAACCTCTTCCCTCCTCTCACCGACTACTCACTGCTCAAACGCATTCCCTCCTCTCACCGACTGCTACCCTCTCGATCTGTTTCACCAAATCACAAACGCATTCGGACATTTTTTGCTTCTCTCTCATCTCGTTTCCACCCCACCGAAATTTTGAGCAACAATTTCCTCTTCTTCTCTTGCTGTGGATTCGAGCCTGGAAGCCATAGTGGTTTGCAATGAGATCGTCATCTTGCAACATTTCACGTGAAGCAGATCCGCTGGACTCTTAGGTTTGTCAAAATTCCTTCTCCAGCTTGCGTGACTATTTTTTTTCAAAATTATCTACATCATTCTGTCGAACACACCCAGGAATTTTGTAGTAATCGAGTATTGTTATACGGGATAGGAGATTATGGAGGAAGTTTAGATCATGGATGCAAAAAACTGATGGATACGCCATATTATTCGCCCGTACCACCGTTTAGACATATCAGCGCATCAACACGGCCGATTTATTGCCGGATTGCTAATTAGCCGTTTAATTACTCAGTACGGCCGTTTAATTATTGTTGTATCCGTATAAACCGTTTCTGGAGTAAAAACGGTAATTCCGATTCGTGAGCTCTGGTGAATTAGTTGAAAAGCGTTGCACTTTCAAAATTCAAACACTCATGTTTTAAACCTAATCTACTATCTTAATTGTAATTATATAAGTATTGTTACAATTTGCCGCTGGTTGCCACTACTGCATTTCAGAGATCTGAAAGTTTCCACAAAACAGAAACGTATATGTATTGTTGCTTTCATCTTCAAAAACATAGTACAAGAGGTGTAGTAGTTTGGACTGTGGTGCAGTCATATTTATTCTACAGAAAGTCAAACAAGGTGGGGAGTGATTGCTAGTGTTTATCTTCACTCCAGGTGTGGTTGTTGGTAGTTCTTCCACAAAAAACAAATCAGTGAGTTTTCTTCATACTTATTCGACAAAAACAGAGCACAATACTTCTTCTGTTTCATTATATGTTTAAATTCTACAGAGCATTAACTGATTGAAGAACAATGTAACACCTCTTTACTTGATCTCCTATTGCTCCTTTCTTCAATCCACCGCATCTTCCAACTTCATGTCTGTCTTTTTTCACCTCTAATTTAATTATATTACAATTCTGAGGAAAAAATAATTGCGTTTGAAAAAAAAAGAAAACTATGAGAAAGACTACAAGAACTTGCCCACCTTGGACTGATCCCAGTTGAACCTAATGCCACCATGTTGTTGACTGAAAGAATCATCTTTGTCATTCTCAAAATCTACCAAGTGAAAACTAGTAGTACTATTTTGTTGATTCGAAGAAACATCTTCGGCTTTCACAAAGTCTGCAAATGCACAGCTAGTTTCAAGTGGTTGACATGAAAAATCCTCTTCTGTTTTGTTGGAGTCCTACCAAGTTCATACTAGTTTGTTTCGTGTTGAGTTGATGAATCCTCTTTAGTTTTCTCATAATCTACCAGTTTGAAGATGGTCCCTTGTTGATTGTCTTCTATCGAGTCCAAGCTACTACCATAATAAAGTTGAAATGAATAATCCTCTTTGGAGTGTACCATGTCTGAACACGTACCATCTTGTTGATCTACAAAATCATCTCCAGATTTATGCGTTCCTGTAAATTTCAAACCAGGATCACATCATTAATTTTAACGGTTTTTATTTGATATATATATATATATATATATTCTGTAGTAGAACGAGTACATGCATGTTTTAAGAGAACCTCATTTGCATATGTTGTCAAAACATACATTTTTCCATATTAACCATGTATTATTGATCACTTTAAGATTATGGACCATTAATTTACTTGATCACTTCATCGAATGGTGAATTTCTTATTTATAGAGGACTGATGCCACATGCTTACTAATAAAAATTCTCATTGCAATTTGCAAGCAAGGAAGTTAAACAATGATACGGCATCACACAAATCTTTGGATAATTAATAAGCATATATACCTTCTAATGAACTGGCTAATCCCCAAATCCACAAGCCAAGAAACCAGAAACAGAAGGTTGCTACCATGATGAGGCAGCAGAAATCACCGTTACTTGATAAAAGCTGACTGGTTTGCTGTAGTAGACAATTTTTAAAAATAATTAACTTACCTACTAAATTAGATAGCAGTGCAAGCTGACTGGTTTCTAGCTCTTTTGTTACTGTCAAATATGAAGAAGCTGAAGCTGTGAGTGCAAGCTGGTTAATTAGCTCCCAGTGTCAGTGATGCATGGTGGTATCCTTATGGTTGCTGGATCGATCTTTTAGTCCTTTTTGAGTAGCTAGATTCTGAACGTTACTACCGTGATTGAAAATTTAAAGACTACGAAGATATTGTAATCGCTTCTGATTTCTATGACTTGGTTTTGCTGTACAATATCTTTGTTTCAGCAGTTGGGAAGAGATGCCTTAGAATTCTACATGTATGTTTTTATGATTAGTGTAGCTGATGTATTTTGAATTCAAGATCTTTGTTTTAGGTGATCGTTTCACTTTGGTAGTAAATTAAGCCCCCAAGATTTGGTATGTCTTTGAATTCTATATAAGGATTTATTCTTCTGAGAGACTCGTGCATATTTTTGTATTACTGTTGGGATTTATATCTTCAGTTGAAGTTATCCTGAATGCCACTTTTCCCTTTTAGTAAAGTGTTTGCCTTGTGATCTCCTTCATTGATTAAGTTAGTCGCATGACAAGACCTTAGCTATAGGCTCTGCTTCATCCATCCACCCATCTTGCCTTTATCTGTATTTCATTTAAATTGATGAGCCTTTTTTTTCTTACGAGTTGGCCTTGCCCCCTGCATGCATTGATACAACACCATCTGCACACAGCGTGAAAGAACAATTAAACTGTGATAGTTTGTTCAAGTCCTGGAAAAAGGCTACTCCTACTATTCATGATTGCAGCAAATTTTTAAAAAAAGAAAGAGGTGTCCTTTTGATCAAGTTGCTTGGTTTGTTTATTCACTTAGTTAAAGTGTGACTAGGTTTCCAATTCATTTCATTAATTTTTGTTAAACTAGTCTTCATGATTTCCTTGCAGGTACACGTAATGGAGGACTCAAATTGACTGATTTAAGTTGTTAAATCATCATATACAACTTGCGTGAGTTACACAAGCATTAGACAAATATTTTTGGATTAAACTAGTTAATTAAGACCTAAACTCACGCATGACATAGGGACCAATTGACTTATTTTTTATTTAATTTTTGCTACACTATATTGTACTAAGACCATACTAATATGTGTAATAGGTCCCAGCATTTAATTGGTACATTTTTATTATGGTAAAAGATGAAAGTTCTAGGGTAAAAATGCTGATTTTAGGTACCTTTTTGTCCTAAAAATCACCCCCATTTGTACTATGAGTTTAGTACTGGAATTAATTGATTTATATGGTCATTTTATCCACTTTTAAGTTTATCAACTTGTGGCTCCTCAAAAGCTTCAAGACAATTGCATAAAACGCATTTTTATGACACCCGAATGTGCGTTTTTGTGCTTTAAGAATTTTTCTAGGAATTAATTAGTCGCTATGAGTTCGAAGTGTTTATTGACATTATTTATAGTCAATAATAATATGTTAAAAGTGTTACATTGAGTTATATGGGGTTATATAAACTTGTAACTCAATTTTCGGGCTAAAGGGGCACTCCCGAGGTAAAAGGAGCGTTAAGAAATTCCCCCGAGCTCTTTGTTTATTTTTTTGAGAAGTAGCTTGGCAATTCTCTTTAGAATGATTAATAATTTTTTTAGGAACTCTAAGAATAATTTATATAGGGGTTCGTGCCACCTTGGCACTCCTCCTAGGCATTCCCGGGCCTTTATGGGGCCCACATCGGGTCCGAGAACTTTGTATTTTTACTCAGTTCTAACTGAGAACTTGTATCTTAAAGATCATAAAAATGATCCTTGGTTAAATTTGTATAATGTCCATAGCTTATATAATTGTTTACTTAAGGTCGGGCCTTTAACGCTCGTTTCTGACCTTAAGGAGTTTGGGTGCGTTTTGAGCGCCCAAGTGTCTATATACTTTCTTAGGGTTTCATAATCCCCCAAATAATATTTATAACTCTAAAAATAATATTTATTTACTTATATTTAATTATTTAAATGTTAGGGGTATTTCAATAAGTAAACCTCAATGTCATATCAAACATCTGGTATTTGATGAAATATCATTAAAATATGAGGAGGGTCACTACGCACAGTCGGAATTTTAATTCGCTCAATCATAAATGACCATCTTGCCCCTGCTTCAATATTTTTTAAAAATTAGAGTAAATTACTCAGAACCCCTTTGAGGATTTGGGATATTACAGTTAACCCCCTTGTGTTTATCATAATTATTGGTAACCACCTCAAGGTTAAGGTATCTTTGACTACGAGCCCCCAAACTATAACTCTGTTATTATAAAGTTAACTACGTGTTGATCTATTAACGTAATCACATTAATAATGCTAGGTTGGACAACAAAACTGCTTAATCAACATCATCTAACTCTCTCTCATCCCATTTTAGATACATTTTCAAGGCCAGATTGATATTTTTAGGAAAAAAACAATACATATTAAGTAGTGCTTTTTGTCCAGTCTAACATTATTGATGTGATTAAGCTGATAGGTCAACACGTAGTTAACTTTCTACTAACGAAGATATAGTTTGGGGCTCATAGTCAACGTTACCTTAACCTCGAGGTGGTTACCAATAATTATGATAAACACAAGTGGGTTAACTGTAATATCCTAAATCCTCAGGGGGTTCTGAGTAATTTACTCTAAAAATTACTATATTTACCCATAATTTGTAACATATTACGAGGCGCATCAAAATTTCACTACGCGCAGTCGGAATTTCAATACGCTCAGTCAGAAAATAACCAATTTAGGTGCTAACATAGGCAAAATTTATTAAAAAACTATCCATAAAAGCAAAAAAAGATTCCAAAGTACTCAAGAAGAAATAACACATATATCAGAAAAATCATCAACAAAATAAATCATGACAAAGTAGACGAAAAGACGAACACGTCGGTGCAAACTGATAAAAAAACAGAGCTATAACGAAGAAGATATGATGATTTTAAGACCGGAACCCGGCGCCTGCGCCAACAGAGAAGGGCCGGCGTCGGCGCCGGTAACGAAGAACACGCGCCGGCGAGCCGCCTTCGTTACCGGCGCCGGCGCCGGGTTCCAGTCTTAAAATCGTCATATCTTCTTCGTTATAGCTCTGTTTTTCGATCCGTTTGCGCCGACGCGTTCGTCTTTTTGTCTACTTTGTCATGGTCTACTTTGCTGATAATTTTTTCTGATATATGTATTATTTTTTCTTAAGTACGACATTAACTATCATCGATGTCTTGTTTGAACTTAAGAAGAAATAACACATATATTAGAAAAATTATCAGAAAAGTATACCATGACAAAGTAGATGAAAAGACGAGCGTGTCGGTGCAAACAGATCAAAAAACGGAGCTATAACGAAGAAGATATGACGATTTTAAGACCGAAACCCGGCGTCTGCGCCAACAGAGAAGGGCCGACGCCGACGCCTGTAACGAAGGATGCGCGTTCGTCTTTTCGTCTATTTTGTCATGGTATACTTTGCTGATAATTTCTTCTTAAATACTTTGAAATCCTTTTTGCTTTTATTGGACCATTTTTTAATAAATTTTACTTACGTTAACACCTAAATTGGTTATTTTCTGACTAAGCGTATTGGAATTACGATTGTGTGTAATGAAATTTGGACGTGCTTCGTAATATATCATAAATTATGTGTAAATATGGTAATTTTTAGAAAATATTGAAGCAGAGACAAGATCATAAAATTTTTTAAAATTCCGACTGTGCGAAGAACTCGTAAGTTCAGTTAAGAGTGCGTCGATAACGATGTCCCTGTAGTTAACTATTTATATGCTAACTACAATTTACAATTTTGCTCAATTAAAATGTGACAAGCTGTATTCTACTTTTTGAAAAGTGCAAATTAATCTCCTCGTATCGAACGGGTCTAAAATATGATTCTTTATTTTCTTTGCCATTACAGTCCGGTTCGGCGAATCCCGCAAACATTGTACAAGGCGGGAAAAGGGCGATAAAGTACGAGCTCAGAAGTGGAGTGGGGAAAGAGAGCCTGCCTCTGATTTCTAGCGAATTAGAAAGAGCATCTGAAGTTCTCCAGCCGGTTTCTTCTTCGTTCAAAGAGTACTTCAACGACCAGTACGGTAGAAAACTGTTCTTGTCATGGGGATAAAGGTTAGGGTTTCGCATTGCACAAGAAAAAGAGGTCAGACATTTGTTCGTGTTGCCAGCGGGAAGCTCATTTTTATCCCCCTTGATGTAGGGTTTAACTAAGCTGCTGGCAGACAATGCTCCAAAATGCATGAAGGAACAGAAATTCGAGAGTTACTTTGGCCGCAAAATCGCAATAGACGCTAGCATGAGCATCTACCAGTTCCTGGTCCGGTCCCCTTTCCCAATTCGTTCCTTATAATGATTTCTATATGTTATCTTCTTATCATCTGCGCGTCTTTCATATTATATGACGGGGTTCGTTTTTCTACAGATTGTTGTAGGACGAACCGGTACTGAGATGCTCACAAATGAGGCCGGTGAAGTTACCAGGTTCGTTGAACCACTAAACACAAATATAATTTTTTTCCTTTACTGTGGCTGAGTTATGTTGTTGACTTTTGTCTGTTCTGTTTCAGCCATTTGCAAGGGATGTTCTCTCGCACAATTAGACTTCTTGAAGCTGGGTTGAAGCCAGTGTAAGTTCACCCTCTCGATAACTTTCGGGTATCTTTTACTGAGAATGACATTGACGGGAAATAGGAGAATCTATGTGATTATTATATAATACTTATGTCTTCACATGTTCTGCTTGAGATTTATTTGCCACGACGACTAAATATTTTGTCTTACGTGTGTCGCTAATCTCAGCATCTGGTCCTTGCGGGTGGATAATGCATACAGAGACTCATTGCTTGTTTGGACGTCGCTTATAGTGTCAATTCTCTATTAAAATATGCATATTCAGAAAGAGCCTTCTTTGTTAACTTTTTTTATTTTGATGGATGCTTCCATGTCAGTGGTTAATCATTACTCTTTCACTTCCTTACAATATGTCAAATGAGGTTAGTCTTGGTAAAAGTCTCAAAATATCTTTGCTAGTTTATGAGGTGATTAAAGGTGATGTCTCAAAATTCTATTGCCCCTTTATAATATGGCATGAACATATAAGGAAAATAGCCAATATTCTCATTAAGCTCATTTAACCCTCTGCCTATCCCTTGAATTGAGGGGTTGTTGAAAATGAGTTGAATTCAGGTTAAGCATTAACCTTGTCTAGCCTCAATTTTTTGTTTCCAAACAAGGTGAATGAAAATATTCATCTATTTCAACCACCTTTAACGTCAATCCTAACACACTTTTCATCTGCTGTTCTTGGATCTACTATGCTTAGCTGCTTATTAAAGTAGCTTCATACTACCATATGGCTTAGAGTTGGGGGTTAGATTTATTCTCTTTCCTTTTCCCACTCAAAGTATACCTGATAAAGACTTTCCCTTTTTGATCATATTTATCATTTGCAGCTATGTATTTGATGGCAAGCCTCCCGATATGAAGAAGCAGGAGCTAGCTAAACGGTATATATTCCAGGAGATCCCCTTTTTATTGCCTGTTGTGTTTGTTTTATGATGTTACTTATATGTCTGTGCAGTTACTCTAAGCGTGCTGATGCTACAGAAGATTTGAATACAGCAATAGAAGTAAGAAAGATAGTTTCTTACTCACTTGGAACTATGCTGTATCCCATACATTTTGTGCATTACAGTATTGTTTACCGGTTCGGGATTTATTTGAACTTGTATTAGATTTACAGTCTTTTGTTATCTGATCATTTATGCAGGATGGAAATAAAGAAGATATCGAGAAGTTCAGTAAAAGAACAGTGAAGGTAAACGACACTGCTATTAAATATACGAGTACTGAATGAGCTGTTCAGATGACTATGACTGTATTTAAAAAGAATCCATCTGCATGCGTTCAATTTGGTCCTCTATTACTTTTGGTTTTCTTCTGTTACTGTAATGTACCCGAAGGCTTTGGAAATATTTGCTGGATTGTGCATAACTATTGTGCATTATGCACTATATTGATGCTCAACCATGCAGGTGACTAAACAACACAATGAGGACTGCAGAAAGCTATTAAGACTCATGGGAGTACCTGTGATTGAGGTGGTTCATACATAACTTGATTGGTTGGTTATTAGTGGTCTGTATCTTTCATGACCTTTTTGTTCGGGTGCTGCAGGCTCCTTCTGAAGCGGAGGCTCAATGTGCTGCACTCTGTAAGTCTGGAAAGGTAGCAGACTCAGTTTTTATGATCATTTACATATTTTTATAACCCAATGGACTTTTGTTTTCTTCTGGTGCCGTTTTTTTATTTTGCTTGTGCTCTTTTTCTCTATAATTGCAGTATATATTATTGCGCTTCCAGTATATAGTACTGTATTTTTTACTTTATTTTTTTGAAGGAAACCTCTGCAAAGTAGGGAGCAGTTTCATGAGGTGGTTGTTTATTGCAAGACATACATTGAACTTTGTGCTTAAAAGTGAGCCTTTTCCATCTTTCTGTTTCTTGTAGGTTTACGCTGTAGCTTCCGAAGATATGGATTCTCTAACCTTTGGAGCTCCTAAATTTCTTCGTCATTTGATGGATCCAAGCTCAAGAAAAACACCAGTTGTGGAATTTGAAGTTGCCAAGGTTTGGAAAAGTGACTTATCTATTTTTATAAGATTGAGATTTTTTTTTTAACAAGTCTTGGCTACACCCACATGTAGCCGAGGATAGCTACATTACCTGTACATATAGCAGAAAAAAACTGTACATTACACCTATAAAACCTGTATATTACTTGTATAACAAATGTTGTACATAAAAATAACACTTTCAATATAATTGTTTATTGTACAAGTTTTCCTTACTCAATGTACATGTTTTCATTGTTGGTTGTACAATATATACATGTAGCCAAGAATTTTTTTGCCTTCTCTCAGCGGTTCAGTTTCTGCTTTGTTTCAGATTCTGGAGGAGCTCAATCTTACTATGGATCAGTTCATTGACCTCTGCATTCTCTCTGGTTGTGATTATTGTGATAATATTCGAGGTATATAGTATTAATTATATGATTATGGTGCTTCACATGCTAAGTATTAGTTGATTGTCAACAAATCTCTTGTATTGTTAGCATCACTTATACATGAAATCCCATTCCATGAAGGCGGTTGCCCATGAGTTTTTGGTGATAGGAATGAGCTTTTGTTCATGAAACTCTTGTCAGATATGAAGATGACTGTCCAAGTATCATGACCTAAAATGAGTTTACCTTTGAGAATATTTTGCTAATTTGAGGCAAATTAAACTTGTAACCTAGTTTCTGAAGGTTTCACCCTTACAAAGCTGATCAAAACATGTCTGGCCCGGAAAAAGCCTAATGGGCCTGAATAGATTTTTGGGTGGGCTTGGACAAAAATCATGGGTGACACATTTTTGATCCCGCAAAGAAGTCCGGCCCACTTTTAATATTATATTTATTTTAAAAAATTATAATATAACAGATATTTATTTAATTTTTTTATATATATTAAAATTCATTTAAATTAATATATAATATATAAAACTTTAATTAAATTAAATTGATTATATAGAATTTTATTTAAATTATATATGGAAAAATAAAAGCCGGGATGGGCACTGCCGCCGCAAAAACCAGGCCTAGCCTGGCCTGACCCGAAGAAGAAAAAATCAGGCTGCGGACTCTATAAGCAAGCCTGATGGGCCTGCCTGAATGATCTGCTCTACACATGGATGACTTTAGAAAGTGTGTTCACAAGTTGAAGCATGGCTGTTTTCGGGGTTAATTGATTTGTTGTGAGCAATGAAGCTATTCCTTTTACTTGTCTGGTTGATGTTGAAAGTTGGTTTAGTTTGTGTTGGACTCTACTTCCCTCCAAGTGATGGATTAACATGTCACTTTTTAATGAACTACCAGGCATTGGGGGGATTGACTGCTTTGAATACTTCCCTCCAAGTGATGGATTAACATGTCACTTTTTTATGAACTACCAGGCATTGGGGGATTGACTGCTTTGAAGCTTATTCGTCAACATGGATCCATAGAGGGTATACTTGAGAACATTAATAAAGACAGGCAAGCTGTGCTCTAATCTCTTTCCTTTTTTATTCTGATGATTATATTTATCTGCTTGTCTCAATTCTGTAGTTATGAACACACAAATGGGTATTATCTTTTATCTGCTTGTTCTTTTTTTACTCTACTTGGTAAATCCTGTTTCAGCAGGAATAGGATTGTTTCAAGTTTGTACCGTGTGGTGGTTTACATATTATGGAATTGTATGTGACAGTTGATATAATGATTCTCTGTTGTGTTTTTGTGCTTTTGAAATAAAAATTGAATGTAATTATGTTTCATCTACACCTATTTGTTGACCCCTTTCTCCTTATCTTTGACGGGCTTTGTCTCAGGTATCAAATTCCTGATGATTGGCCCTACGAGGAAGCAAGGCAACTGTTCAAAGATCCCTTAGTCTTTGCTGAAAATGAGGAACCTGAGATTAAATGGAGTTCCCCTGATGAAGAGGTTAGGATATATGTCTTGTTATTTTTGTGCCTTTCACAATGAGTCTGATTTATAGCAGCAAGATTGTTATTTGTCTACCTGGAAGGTGCTGCATATATGCTTCTTATATTTGCAGGGGTTGATAACTTTCCTTGTGACAGAAAATGGATTCAACCATGACAGAGTAACCAAGGTAATTCTTTTAATCAATACTGGTCGCTTGAATATGCTTAAGTTATCAAACTGACAGTTATTTTGTTATCCTAGGCAATAGAAAAGATTAAGGCTGCAAAAAATAAAACACAGCAAGGGCGGTATGTAACTTTGTGCTTTGATAGATTGGTTGAGCTCTGAATATATTTCAATTTGAGCTCTGTTGAAGTTTATCTTCTTGGACTTGTCAATTTTTTGCTTGGCCACAGTTTGGAGTCCTTCTTCAAGCCTGCTCCGAGTGCTTCCGCCCCAATTAAAAGAAAGGTTTGTTCTTCTGTTTTGCATTTCTAAATAGTATTGATGTTTTCATGATTAATTTTGCATTCAGTTCACCACCCTGACTTGAAGCTGAACCCTCCTGTGCTGTTGAAGCTGTGTATGTGCTCAGAAATGCTCCCTTGTCTCCTAGTTAGCATGTAATGACTAAACTTAGTTGACCACTGATTAGTATCTACCCTGAAAAAAAATGAATCCAGAACACCATCCTAAATCTCTAGTATAAGGACTGATATCGGGCTTTCAATCCCACTTTAATTAATTGCTTTAATCTGAACTTTCTTGCGCTGGATCTGCTGCTCAATCCTGGGAAGCAGAAGCGAAAAGAAACAAAGGTACTTCCGCTTTGTTTAGTGAATTTGGAAACAAGCTAGGCTTCCTAATCCTTCCTGATAGGCTCTCTTGGAATTTCATAAAATGGATGACAGGGAACTCAATGCGTGATTGGATCTTTCAGATCGAGGACCAACTCCAGGATGTTCTCTTTGATAGCATTTAGCGCTTCTAGAACTGAGAGTGGTGATAAGTTCCAACCCGCCTCTATAGTTCTGGGTTTTAAGCATGCTGCTCCATCAGTGGCTAAATTTGGCTTTGGCCGATGAAACTGAAGCCACGGGGTGACCATTCATAAGCATTCCTTTCTTTTTTCTTGTTTTTCCCATCGCCTCATCTCAGTTTTTTTGGTTGACAAGAAGTTTAAACGTTTTGAATTTGTCATTCTTGTTGCACATACAGAGTATCCCTATAGGACATGTTCACCTCGATTCTAACTGTGTAGTGCTCCAATGTTATACTGTTAGTGTCTAGAGGGAAGATCTTTGATTGTCTTTTTTAGATTGTGTAGGAGTTTGGTCTAGTGCTTTAATCATAGTGGCTTTTTACCTGATGTGATTTGGTTGATGCATGATGCAATTGTGGCATATACATGTTCTCCTTGCCATTCTGCCATGAGTTCTCTCGTCTGGTTGCTGGACATTCTCAATAGTGACCCCTAGATTAAACCTTAAATGCCTTCAATGTTCCCTTTTTTTTTTTCCTGGCCAGACAAGGTGACTGTTCTCTTTTTCGAATTATTATAGGAGACAGCGGATAAGTCTGCGAAGGAAGCAGCAAACAAAAAGACGAAAGTTGGCGGGAGAAAGAAAAAGTAGGCGTTCGCTTGGCAAGAGTACGAGTGTGTGGAAAACTATCATGGTCTTACAATCGAGTGTGTGACTTGGATGATGTACATTTGCTTCACTGATCTTGTCAGAGAGAACGTAACATTACTACCGTCTTTGTTTGCTCAAGCTGCATGCTGCCAAGTTGAAAAGGTTAGATTATAACCTAGGTTTTTGTCCTAAAAAAAGGGATTATAATTGCTGGTTTTGCTGATAGCGTAAGCACTGTTCTACGGCTTTACTAAACTGACAGGTATCGCTATGTCTTCCGGTTTACAGTAATCTTGATCCAACTGTAATGTGCTATTTGCCTTCTGGCTTTGACATTTTTTTTGATTTTTTTTAAGGTTATATTCTGGTTTCTTTTACCTCACTAATCCTCCAATCTGCAGGCAAAGATATAACGTATCAATTGACATAGGTTGTCCATGCAGATGTTGATAAAAAAACAAATCTAAAATTAATTCAATTTATTATAATTATACATATATTTCTGCTAATTTTAAATTTTAAAATATTTTGTTTTTAATTTAAAAAATTAATTAATATCATTTAATAAAAAAATCTCTCCGCCCTCATAACAATTATCTGGCTTCGCCCTTGATATATCATGGTACCATTTTTTTCTTATGAGCAGAGGGATCTCTCGGTAGACCTATCTCATAAGGTGATAACTTAAAATTTGCTTCTTTTCTATCCGTAGTAATTTGACGTTTCTAACAAATTCAATAGTAGTCTTTAAATCATTTTACTGCAACAAATGTTTTCTTGCTTGTTCATTAACGGACGTTCGGTGCAACACAGAAAAACCAGCATTTGAAATAAAGTTGCGACTGGTTAGTGTCTCGGAGATCCCCCGCTGTGACATAGAATGCTAGACATTGGTAACGTAGCAATCAGGTTGCTTTGCTTGATCATGCAGGCAGCTCGATTATTGATCCAGAAGTCTTCATGGTTTTTTTTGTAATTAAGAGGGGAAAACGAGAGAGTAGAGAGGTAGGTCGCGAAGACGACTTTGACTACAGTTAAAAAAGACGAGATATGACGTGGCCAAGGAGAAGAGTTTGGTCCTTAAAAAGTAGCCTAGAATAGGCGCCTAAAATAAAGAGAAAAATACGTGAATATAACTAAAAAGTGACCTAACACCAAACAATAAACTGTTTTTAAGTCAGTTTCGCTTTAAGTTGGAATGATAAGACGAGAGAGGGTGTAAAGTCAGGTTCCAATTTTTGACGTTACAGATGTCGAAAGTTTACCTATTTTACATGTTCTTGAGACAAGTCGCACGGGATAGAATTATGAAGAGGGGTATGTATAATCAGATTTCTCGTGTCTTTTGTAATTGATATGAGTTTGAGAGTAATAATACATAGCTAGATGAAGCTTTTCCCTCCCTGGGGATACTCACTGTTTCCCTTCCCTTTTCCGGTGAGGGTTTTGCCAGTCAGTGTTTCGTTTCCTGTATTTCCTTCGGCTCTTTATCAAGTTTGGTTATTTGTTAGATTGGGCCGAGTATCATGGAGAGTCCATTCTAAAAAGAAGAGAGTGATAACCGATACACAGATATCCCCCTGATTATACATGCAAGTTGAAGCATGAATTTTGATGTGTTCACTGACACCGACCTTCATATCCTTATTTCCGTTGCTGGCTTACTTTGCTATGGCGATGGGGAGTTGGGTGACCAGCCTGATGACCTTATCTCACTCATAGAGGGAGGCCAACGGCTGGTTATGGATGATTCCATTACTGTTAACCTTCTTTTAAATTCTGTTGTCGATTTCTTTTCCCCTACCTCCACCGTCTTAGCTATAAGCTATACGGGTTAAAATCTCACGTCAAGTGTCCTGATCGATTGTAACTAATTTTCCTAGAAAGGATTTCCCAAGTTATCGAACCAACGGAAACAAAGTCTAGTTTGAGTCTCTATCATAGTTTAACTAATAAATTTAAATAAAAACAACAATTATGTTTTGGGGATTTTGTTGCAGAAATAATGAATAATAAAAATAAAAGCGATTAAAAAGTGATCTTATGATAGTTCTAAAAAGGAATCCGGTTTATTAATTCCCTCTAGTTCTTCGATTTCCCTTCCCGAGTGTTTTCCTAATTCAAGATTACAACCTAAGATATAAATTAATCTATTCCCAGTCGTCCACGAAATAGATTCTTATTAGCAATTCCTAAATTCTAACTCTCGTTACAAATTTATTAATAAACTAGTAGAGTTTCATCTAGTTTTTAGTAAGCAAATCCCGAGGAATTACCATCTCAAGTTTCACTGGTAGTATTCCTATGGTCTAATGAATGTCGCTGTTCTCACTTGTAAACAATTCAAACCAAATAAACTCAAGCAATACTGATATCACAAGAGAATTCAACAATGAACAAGGAATAGAATTACAATTTGTATAGGATTAATATTCAACAACTCAAGGATGTAAAATCATAAACTAAGCATCCATAATAAACCAGAATTCTAAACGAATACTAAAACATGACAAAAACAAAAACAACAATAAGAGAAAGAAGAACTCCATCAAATCCGTGTCGAAGAATTGATGAAGAAATCCTGATCTGCTCCGTTGTCCCCCGATCTCCAATGAACTATTGTTGTCTCTTTCTCTCCCTCTGTCAGGCGGCTAGGGCTTGGAACTCTGCCAGATTAGAAGATAAATCACGTTTCTTATCTTTCTCTTAAATTTATACTCTCTCCAGCCTTTAAATTAAACACTACGTTGCTCTGCAGATTTGGTCTGGGTGTGCGTCCAGGTTTATATACCCATACCACTCCTGAGAGTCTACTTGCGCGAGAAATCAATTGCTTGGTCCGGGTTTACAAATACCCGAACCAGGTACTAAAACAGGCAGAGAGTTCCATCCTTGTATGGTTTGGGTTAATAGATCCAGACACATACCCAGACCACACCCAAGTCTAGAAAAGACCCGGACCAACTATAGAATGCCCCAGAAACATCGTTTTGCTCGCTCACCCCAAATCACATGGGGGTGTTGTAATATGTATGGTCGGTGGATGATAAAAGTTTGCTGTCTTAATTTTATCTCAATGGAGTATTGTTGGCTTGCTGGTGAGAGTAATGGAACATTATTCGTGCTGATTGGATCGACATGGGATATTGTCGTGTTTCCTGGTTGAGTGTTGGGGATTTATTGTTTCTCTCTCTCAATAGTAGATGGGGAAGTGGGACCAAAGAATTGTGATTGGCTCAGCCGGTGAAGATGAGTGAGGTTTTACTGCAAGTTTCTAATGTAACGACAACCCTCGGAGAGACCGTTGGTTGTTGGGAGAAATGATGCTTTGGTTTTGTAGTTGTCGAGGATGGGGTGCTCTACTCTCTGTGCAGTTGATTTTGACAACAAAAACTTTACTGATATATCACCCAATCTTTTGTGGAACATAGGCTGTGGCGATGGTACATGGGTTGTTGGTTTGAGAGCAGGTGGAGTGCTCATGGCGTGGATTATGCCAAAAGAAGGTGAAACAGAGCTTTTCTTGTATTGATTCCCATATTTCTTAAGCATGGTGTGAACGTGATTGTTGGGTCTGTTGGCAGAACAATGCACCTCATGTTATTATGCATAGGTAAGGGTTCCAGGTTTTCTCGAATCCCTTTATGTGTTTATGGATAACAGTTTGTTGTGGGGCAGTGTTGATGGTACGTATAGGATGATGTTTAGGTTTTTTAAGGTTGAATTGTTATGGTAGCATCTCTGTAAGAGATAGTTCTCTGGTTAGCTGAGTGTGGTGGTGTGTAATATGAATTGTAATTATCTTGTAAAAAATGATATGAGTTTGAGAGTATTTGGGATATTAAATCCCATTAGAGTATAAAAGTCTTATTACATAATTTATAAATATTTCACAATATGTCACTCACAGTTTTTAATAATTCACTATATGTCACTATGTAATGTAATTCACTTTTTATCATAAAAAAAAAACCTCGAAATGATAAATTAAGAATCTGACCTTAGTCTTTCTGTCATTGAATTCCTAATTTTGGATTTAAAGATTAATTTAATGATATAAAAAATGAATTGCATTACATTTAGACACATATGGTGAATAATTGAAAACCTCAATCACATATGTGAAATTTCCCAATAAATTGAACTTTTGTAATATATCCCTAATACATTACTTATTAAAAGAATATTAAGCATGTGACAGTGACAAATCAGATCAGATTGGGATAAATTATGGGAGTGGTAGGGATCGAAAAGTATAATTTACCGAGTCCAGAATCAGAGGAGTAGCTAGTAAGTAATCACTTATCAAACATCTTAAAAAGATAAAGAGTAGCTAGTAAGCTGTTTAAAAAATTGGTAAGATATAGCTGGATTCCCAAAATGAATGCAAGTGTAATTACATTAATCGATGATCTCTAATAGATATATCCGTGTAAATCAAAAAGAAGTACTTAAGGTGCGAAATTTGGAAGCAAACAATTGACTATCATGAATATGAATTAATGAGAGTAGTATAATGATAAAGAATAATCACGATTGATGTTGCGGAAGCGACTGGGTAAGAGAGTAAATTATTGTACTAGAAAATCACTCCGTACAGGAAAATTCCCAGGTCGTGGTAGGGTCACAATGGTCCCGCTTAAGAACCACTTCCTTAGACAGAATTTCCTGACTGTAATTTCTTAGCACAATAAAGCACTACAAAATTACCCACAATAGCTGCTAGATAAAGTTATAAAGAAAACACCGGAACTATAACTGATTTTGCTATTACTTCAGAAATAGAGAGAGAAGACAATACAACTTAACTATAAAAGAAGTTGTTTGTTGAAGGGATAAAGAGAAAGGAGAAGGAACACTTCCTTTTATAACAAAAGGAGTGCTCCTTGATTTCCAAACCCACGATGTGGGATGGACTATTTCCACAATTGACACAACACATATTAGGATAGGACCCATATAGAACTTACGCAGGTAAAGTATGCAAGATTATTAGACTACTACGTTAGTTAATCCTTTTTTCAGAAGAATAATACTACGTTAATTAATTAATCGTGTTCATATTGTAATTTTTAGAATTATTCAATCAATTGTACGCATAAAATACCATATACCATTACGGCATTACCATATGCGGTGCGCGCGGGGTGTTAGTCGGAGCTCCAGCAAAACAAGAGCTACCGTTGACGGCACGACTAAAAATGCACGCTAGGCTAGCTATGCGTTCAGAGACGCCAGAGAATAAGACAGATAGGAGAGATGACCAAAGCCAAGTCACCTGGTTTTGTTTACCGTACATAATCGTATGGTAATTCCGTGTAAATTGTTTGCAACTAATTTTTATTTTTTTTAGCGCAATAGTTTACAACAATTGTATGTTTCAATTCGGTGGTTTCTACCCACATCTACATCTAGATCTAGTCCCTATAACAAGCTTAAAATAAACTTATAGTAGACTAGAAGTAAAAAAATAAAAAAGGAAATCATGATCTAAGAAAATTTATACTCCCTCCGTCCCATTCATTTTGTCCTCTTTACTATTTGAGCTTGTCGTTTGACTTCAATATTTAACATGTAAGATAATATATTTTTATAAATTTTTTTTATAATAGAATCTTTATGTGAAAAACTATATATTATAAAAATTATTTTTTAAAAATTATTTTATCTTAATATTTATATTGAAGTGGAAAAGCGTGCCAAAAAGCAAATGAGACACTTATGACGGGACGGAGGTAGTATGATCCATTACGTTTTTCTATTTAAAAATTGCGTTCAGCTTCTAAATTTTACTACTATTGTATTAATGTAAGTTTATGTGGCTTTACGCACCATTTAAGATTTTTGCTTCAAAACAAAAACACTCTCCCCAATATAACAACTATATAAACTGTGCGATTCTGATTAACTGGTTAATTAATGTAAGTTTTTTTTTTGAGAAAGATTAATTAATGTAAGTTATGTGAGTGGTATAATGTAGCTGTAATATATTTATATAGCTCACTTTTAAAGTTATCCTATTTTTGCGGGGAAAAAAAATTAATTGTATGATATATTTATGTTTCAAAATTGTCATTCGCGTATAATATATGCGCAGCGCGCTCATATTATGCCGTAAACTCAAACTGTAAACTGCTTCTTTATGAAAGTACGGACATTGCTTATATGCGATAAAAAGCTATCTATAGTATAGATACAAAGAGTAGTACTACATGACTCCACAATAATTAATTCACCTACCGCCCTCCATTCTCTCACTACAAAAAAATAAATTAAATAAAATGGTGTTTGGTCGGGCCTCCAATTAAAGCATCTATAAGTAAATAATAACCACTGTGTTTTCCTTTCCTCATATATATACTACCGCCAGCCTTCACACCACAACCATCTTCAATTCTTTCCCTTCACTTCATTTAGTTTCCCATAGCTTGCAGCTTATAGTTCTCTACTGTGTCGATAATTAATTAATGGCGGCGGCAAGGAGAAATCATCTGAATGGAGGCGTGGCCGCCGTAACTCTGGCCATCGCTGTTGTGCTGTCTATCGTCACCACCTCCGTTCTCGCCAATGATCCTGACATGCTTCAAGATCTCTGCGTTGCCAACGCCGCTGGTGATTTTTCTTTCTCTGGTATGCTTTAATTTCAATCTCCAGGCTTGTGATCACCTCTGGGCCGGCCCTTTTAAATTATTCGAATTTCTCATTTTTCTTATAGCATTAAATTATACTCCCTCCGTCCCGCATTGACCTTTGCTTTTTGGCACACTTCTCCACTTCAATATTAAACATATAAGATAAAATTATTTATAAAACAAAGTTCTACAACATATAATTTTTGGCATAAGGATTCATTGCAAAACTTAGATTTGTAAAATTATATTATTTTATATGTTAAATATTGAAGTCAAACGACAAGTCCAAATAGTAAAGGAGAAGGACAATGCGGTACGGAGGGGAGTACTATCCTTTACTTGTTTATACGGAAACGCATTATCTCTCTGTCCTAAATTGGATGAATATATATACAATTAATACTATATTCTTTTAAAATGTTAATCTTTGTTAAAAAAAATTAATCGTTTGAAGATGGAATAGGAAGGGCATTAATACTAATTATAACTGGATAATTTGATTTCTGTATTTTCTATTCATTATTAAAATTAAGAACAGACAGCTCATCCATTTCCCTTTTTGGATGTATCCACCTAAAATTTTGGTGTATGATTAATTGTTTGTTATCTTAGGTTTGAAGCTAAAATGCTGAGATTTTAAGTTAGGTGTGCATCCTTTAATTTTTTTTTTTGTAAAATTATTATATTAAATACTGAAATTAACAAACATTATTAAAAAGCAAACTAAATGATGTAGAATCGGGAAGTGTTCCCAAGTTCATGCAATATAAAGGATGCGTAAAAAAGAAGAAGAGATTTTTCTTTAAATATTTATACATATTACTATTAAAATCATCAACAGGTGTGAAAGTAAACGGGTTCACTTGCAAGCCGATGAGCAACGTGACAGCATCAGACTTCTTCACTTCCAAAATCTCAAAAACCGGCCCCAACAAACACCACAATGGGCTCAGCCGTAACCGAGCAACGTGGACCAAATCCCAGGCCTAAACACATTGGGCGTCTCAATGGGCCGAATGACTACGCACCTAACGGGCTAAACCCACCTCATATCCACCCACGAGCAACAGAGATGGTGTTTGTTCTTTACGGTGAGCTTGACGTCGGGTTCATCACAACCGGTAAACGTTCACATCACAAAACGAATCAAGACTGGTGAGACTTTTGTTTTCCCAGGGGACTCGTTCACTTCAGAAAAAACCCAAGCAAGGATAAACCCGCAGCGTTGTACCGCTTTCAATAGTCAACTTGCGGGGACTCAGTCGATTGCTGCTGCGCTTTTTACGGCTAGTCCGGCTGTGCCGGAGGGGGTTTTGATGAAGGCGTTTCAGTTGGATGCTATGGAATTAATATGATTAAGACTAAGCTTTCTCCTAAGAAGAAGTGAAGGGATAATAATTATACGTAATCAAGCTACTACATATATATATATATATTGTTGATTAATTGGTTTTCTTACTATATATACATGTACAACGAGAAGGAATTCATGAATCTGTTTGGGGTATATACATAGAGCGTAAAAGCAAATAAAAGGGTAGCTGTGTGTGACACTTTGGTAATTATTACTAATGTTTTATGTCATTTCTCTCTTACTCTGTACGTATACTATTTCACATTAGACTGGAACAACGACTTGGGTTGCAACAACTTTCATTTGCGACTCTCTAGTGTTGAAACCGGACAGCGTAATCAACCCCAATGCACAAGTTAACCACAAATACCAATACCGCACTGAACAAATTAGTTGTCAGTAATCCTAATGTAGTACAGATATTCGAAATCAAGGCCGATTAATTCACTAAAGGCAAGGCAATTATTATAAAGCAGAAATATCAGCTTATTTTCTTCTCTCTTACTTTTATATATCAAAGCTTGCAGACTCTCCTCTGTTTTTCCTCTACACCATCACCATCAACAATAATATAATCTTTAATCATCAAATTTTATCAACCTCAAAGTCGAGTTTTTTCTTGTTTAATTAGCAACTAAAGGAACTTAGACCCTTAATATCTTATGGGTTGTTTAGTGTATTATTTGTAAGATGTGCTTTCATCTCACATCGAGAGTGGGCAAAACAAAGGGGCACTTCCTTTGTTATAAAAGGAAGTGCTCACCTCACTTTTTAATCATCCCAACAATTAATAACTTCTTCTGAATGCTAAATTGTAATCTCTTCTCACTATATCTCTTAAAGTATAAATAAGAGATTTTTGGTAGTGTCCGAGGAAGTAGGCAAAATTGGTTGAACCTTGTAAAATTCCGGTGTCCCTTTTATAACTTTATTTAGCAGCTATTGTGGGTAATTTTGTAGTGTTTTACTGTGCTAAGAAATTACAGTCAGGAAATTCTGTCTAAGGAAGTGATTCTTAAACGGGACCATTGTGACCCTACCACGACCTGGGAATTTACCTGTACGGAGTGATTTTCTAGTACAATAATTTACTCTCTTACCCAATCGCTTCCGCAACATTATTGAAGGATGATGTACGGAAGGATATCCATTCAAACACTTTCTATTGTAGACCCGTTATCTAATATAGAAGTAGAACTGATTTTTTTTAATAATAGTATGGAGCTTTTAATTGAATATTGGTGGATTAAGATAAATTCGTATCCTCACAACTGATCTTTCTAGTTTCTATCCGTTAGCCATTAATGAAGCTAAACAGAATTATCAAACCAACGTTGTTTTAGTATATAACCATACATATATGAGAACACAGTACTTAATTCATCTCAGTACAACTCTCTGTAGATTAACATTTTCATATAATTCCACCAACAGAGTAAGAGGAAGAAACAATCACAGTTGTTGTCGAAAAGAAAGAGAAAATCATATTAAAGAAAGAAGTTTTGGTTAGAACATGTCATGCAGACAAGAAACTACACCAGTTTGTCAGGTTTGCCACCAACCATATCACAACCTTAAACTGCTATATTGATTCATTCATGATGCTGAAACCAAAGTTTTCAGAATAAAAAAATGCAACGGTGACAATGCCACCAAATTTCAACTATTATCTTGGCAGGACTAGGGGTATAAATAAATACACTCAACTTCTGAGTTCAATAATCTGAACTTAGACTCTCAATCATACACAGATCAAATAAAATTACTATGGGCAATGGTGTGATACTATTCCTGTCCAGCATCAGGCACAAGCAACCTCTTTCCATTCTTCAGATTTTCTTGAAACTAATTTGCTTCATGTTCCTAATACTATAAAGAATTTGATTTCAATTCAAAATTTATGTTTACAATGATATACATACTTTGTAAGACACCCTTGAAATCAGGGCCAGGCCTGCAGTTTCATTCAATACAGTAGTATACACAGAAACATCAACTCATTCTCCACTTTTTTTTACTCTTCGTACCAAGCATATTTACAAAGATGCCGCAGTTGAAAGAAAAAAAACTTATTAAAACAAAATGAAGGGACAACCCAAATACATATTAACAAGCATGACAAGACTTAAAGGGAGGGAGGAGAAAAGACCAAAATATCTTCTTAGGTTAAAATTGGACTAATGAAGAGAACTTGCAAATCCTCCAGGGGTCTGATTGGATTATTTCACTTTCCCCCTGATCACATACTGATGTGGGTCTATATCAGTGTGTACGCAAGGTGTGTAGTCAGTTTCTGGGTTTTTGAGCAATGGCAAGCTTAAGGGAGATGATGAAAGTCGAGCTCCCAGCTGCTCTCGTATACTGTATGTCACCATTCATAAGCTTTACCAGTTTCTTGTTTATCTTTACGCTCATCCCTTCCTCTGTTGTCGGCTCTCCTCCTTCCCCATCCTCAAATAACTGGTTCAGTAAATCTACAGGTATTCCCTTACCTTCATGTGATATCCTGAAGACAAAATCGAAAACAAGAAGACATACCCACATAAAGTAATTGCATGGCCGGGTAATAGGCATAAAATCAAATGAATCCTTGATACAACAGCAACAACTGTATCTGTGGTACCTGAATTCAGTATGTCCGAGTTCAACCGATTCTCCTAAACGAACCTTTCTTAAGCGAATCTGTACACCAACACATCCACCAGGGTTGGTGAACTTCACAGCAATCAACATAAAGTCCGCCAGGATTTGCTGAAGCCTGAGAGCATCTCCGTACAGGGTAGTAGTCTTGGTGGTCACGGCAGGATCCTCTTCTTCCCAGTTGTTGTGAACTATGTGAATCCCCTTATCGTTGCTCCTCATCATCACTTGACTTAAGGATGCCCCCAACACTTCATGAAGCCTAAATTCCACCATTTCCAGATCAAGGTATCCATCCACAATTGTGTCAAGATCCATATCAGCATCAAGCACTTTCTTCAGCTGGTTCTGGCAACTAACACTAATCTGCAGTGCCGCCTTCATCTGCTCATCTCCAAGACCCAACCCTTCCAGAATCTTACCGAAAACATAATCCCAGATAACGAATTCCTAGTTTGCCTCTTCAAATAACTCAACTCTTTCCCCATATTCATTGCTTTCTGCTCAGTCAATCTCTGCCTACGCATCGCCTGCTGCAACTCTTGACTCGCTAGTTGCAAAAAACAGAAAACTCCGGTGACCCTCCCTTCCTTGCCCCACCTTCCCGCTGGCACACAACACACATTCGATATACTCCCCATCCCTTGCACAGAACCCAAATGTAACCTTGTCAGAATCATGCCCACTCATTGCATTGTTCAAAACAATCCTGAGATTCACGAAAGACTCATGGTTCTTCAACCGGCAGCAGCACGCATTGTCTATGTACCGAACACCTCACCTAAGAGCGTTTTGTCAATGGTCTCGTCCCGTTTCCAACCAGAGAGATTTTCCAAGGAAGGGTTCCACTCCGAGCACCTGCCGTATTCATCAATGCTGAATATTGGAGGGATCAGTGGGTTTGGGTTCTGGACAATGGCTCTATATGCGGCCTGAATTTTAGTGAGCTTGTCCATCACTGTTCTCTGACCGGTTATGTCTTGACCCACAAAGAATACTACGACGACTTTTCCTTCAATGTCCCTGCTTGCGCAGGTGTTCACCACCAAGCTGATGGGTTGAGACTGGGAGCCCATAGAGCCATTACGCCGTCTGATGTTGAACTGGATGTTCTTCTCCTCTTGACCTGGTTTGAAAGAAAAAAAAAAGATAAATCTTGCATACAAGCAAATTCAGTCATATAACTGCCAAGTTATCAAGATTGACAAACATTGTTTCACAGAATGAAACACAAAATACATACCTTGCTTTGCCTGTTGCAACATGTTGGCAGAATCCTCCACGAGATCAACTAGACAATTCCCGAGAGCAAAATCTGTTGAGCACCCAGTCAACTCAGAGATCTTCAAATTCCACCCCTTCACAACCCCATCAACATCAACCGCAAAGATAGGAACATTAGCCGTTTCAATCAGCCTCAAAATCTCACCCGTCAGACTTAGAGCTTCCAACTCTGGCAGCCGACCACTATCAATCCTCATATCATTGATCTTAGAATGTATGATATCCATATTCAAATCTGTCTCACTATCCTTGAAAGTCTTTTTGACAATCGGCAGTAGGGAGTGGATAGCATCCACTTCGTGGTCCTTCCATGGCAGACTCTTATTCCTCATGATACCAAGAAATGCCTTGATCATCCTCGACTCGTCCTCATCTTCTCTATGTTTAGCCCCATCCCATCTTATCTCAGCAGCAGTATGAGTCCGGAACCAGAAGAGCATGTCATTCACTGTCAATCTCACAGCCACCATCCCACAAACCGAGTCCCTGAGAGCAAGAGCACCCGGGTACCCTGCATCAAGCAAGCTGTCGGTGGTCGTCGAGTCTGTTAGGCGCTCCGACAGCCAAGAGGATATATCTAGAATCTGGTAATCGGTTGGTGTTATCCCAAGTTTCCATATCTTCCCTCTGAACAACAATGCAGCTCCATCACATTTCACTAGATCCATTATGTTAGGAGTCTGTGAGATTATTCCCAGTGGAGGAGCATCTCGCATCAGCATATCTGAGAGAATAGTTTGAGTTCTAAGGATATTCTTCTCAAGGATCTGATTCTCCAGTTCCAGCTCCTTGTTCACGTGGCTTGCAAAGACTTGCGAAAGAAACTCACAGGCATAGCGGAGGGGATACGGGACAAACCTCGAAGTCATGTTGTGGCAGACCACCAAACCCCAAAGGTGTTTCCTCTTCTGTTGCTGTATGGATGAGTTGCCTGAGTTTGATCTGCTCCCGTTTTCTTCACCACCCTCGTTCACCACTACAGCCAAGATCAAGGACGCAATTGAGTTCATATTTTCCATATAACGAGCATGGCAGCCATGTGGAGCCCTCAAGGTCGAACCACAAAGAGTGAGGTCAAAAGGAAGATTCTTATACTGAAGCACCTTTACGTTCTTAGCACGACAGTCGCAAATCATCCGGACTTTATTCTTCAGGAACAGGAACCGCGCTGCTTGAGGAATATCTGTGGCCGGGTAGTGAAGACCCAAGTA
This sequence comes from Limonium bicolor, assembly GCA_023374045.1. NCBI lineage: Eukaryota > Viridiplantae > Streptophyta > Magnoliopsida > Caryophyllales > Plumbaginaceae > Limonium > Limonium bicolor. The sequence continues at coordinate 402,407,088 of CM041776.1, read as the reverse complement.
CGGGTCAAGACCAGGCTTAGTGATCTCAGCAATAACCTCACCATGATCATCTTCATGAAACTTATAAGCCATAACCCTGTCATATCCTGTCAGTTCAAATACTTCTTTCACCATGGTGTTACATAGCCTCTCGATGCTTCCACTCGGCAGAGAATGGAGCCTAGTGATCGCCTTGGCTACAAAGTTGTATGATTGGAGTGCTCTGGCAGCAGTCATGGGCACATCATAGATTTTAACAGGCTCGAAATCGATTACCATGCTACCCAGCACCCTGTGGATTATTGCGTAGAAGGGCTTACCCGAGGTCTTGCAATGGACCAGGATTGGATTTAACAGAGAAACGTCTTCAAACCCACGCGCCTTCTGCAAGGCTGAAGCCCCTGGTAAAGTGAATATGGATCTTATGTCGGTACCGATACACAGAACCGGCTGGTGGCCACCAACGATTGGGACGGCATGGCCCGGCATTGTGAGCATCTCAGGGGCGTTCTCACTGTATGCAATGACCCTGAGACTCTTTTCATGAAGGGCAAGCAGGCAACCATAAGGTTGGATTAGCTTGCCTTTTTATCTGGTGGAGGTAGCTGGTGGTCATCCTGTCAGGCTGGTTTTCGCCAGCAGAGTTTGTGAGTCTGACCGAGTTGGAGTAGTCGAAGGCGTTGGGAGATTCCTCGAAATCAGCATTGAGCTTCGCATCGATGACAGTTTGGGTGATGATTCTTGCACTTTTTGTCGAATTGTTTGAATCGCTCAATGAAGATTGAGAAGGTAATGGCGACGCCATTTCACCTGATTTGATAGGATGAAGCATGAAGGAAGAAACAAAGATGTCAGCATGTATGATTGCCAATTAGAAGGAACCCAATGGACATGCGATTTCACATTTAATATGATATGGTTCTTGTTCAAAAATATTTGTCATTCTAGCTTTTTGACATATTTTTTTCCATTTTTAATCCTACTATTCAATATAAAAATAATTATTATCTAGATAGAAAAGTAAAAAGTAGGGGTACATGCGTCATTTTTCATCTTTCCTTAATAAATGTACAAGTTTCTAAAATGACAGATATTATTGAACGGAAGAAGTAGTAGATATCCATTTTCCCCTGGTGATAAAGCCAACTTAAGAAAACACACATCAAGAGCTGGTGAATGTGATCAACAGCACTACAAGAATATGTCCGCAGTGGAAAGGGTAAACAAGAAACTATTTTCTCCTTAAGACTAGATCAAACAGACAAACAAATGTAGCGCCGTTATTCCTTTGCAACAAACGTAGTAGTAGTAGCAGTATCCATTGAAAGAGGCTCTAGTTTCATTTAATTATGTACCTCGGCTTTTGCGCTCTAAGCACATCATATCAGAGCCCTTCAACAAACGGTAAACAAAGAAAAATAACAGACTAAGGGATGAAGACATACCTTGAAAAATTATGGTTGACTGTGATTAAACTGAACAGGATGCCGCAACAAGTGGAAGCCAATTAACCGGAGAGCTTCAAACCTTCAAGTGATGAAAAGATGAGTTAGGTCGGGAGGTCAGTTTTCATACCCAAAACTTGCTGAACATGGATCAACTGAAAACAAACACGCGGGGCATTTACTAAAAGGAAGTTCCACTTGCTAATAGCTTTTCGTCCTTTCACGGCCACTGTTGTCCGTTCCTTCCCGCTTTTCTTAATTCGAACCCTCGTCATACTACTGGTGTGGGATAATTCGCACGGCCGTATATGTTACTGAAGATAGAAATGGCGGCAATTTGGTTGCAGGCACAGCCAGAAGTGGAATAATTGAATGCTGGCCTTCAGCGTATAGCCTCAATATCATATGGGTGCACACTACAGCTATTTGTCTATTCCCATACCGAAGGAACACTTAATTTATTGTATTGCTCAAGAAACAAGGCTGGAGAATTTTCTATTTCTTTATTGTAAGGAGATATAGAAGTTCAGATGCGTGGCATTGACTCAGAGCTCGGCAGCACTTCGTGTCTAAGAAAAAGCATCGGCATCTGGGAGCAGCAGTCTAACGGGACGAAAATAAAGAATAGTAGCGCAGAGTTTCAACACCAAAAACGGACACCGTATAAAGAGCATAAAATATGTGTATTGTATCAGATGCATGAATCAATTCATCAATGGGAGAGGCGGGCAAGGTTTGTTTTCTTCTAGCTAGAACTAGCAAACATCACGAGAAACATAGACAGGGGAAAGAGAGAACTGTAAGGTGAAGAAGAGTATGTATTGGGAGGCGGACTGGGCAGATTAGGGAGATGGAGCATGCTGGATATTGAAATAAAATGTCTATATATCAGACGCATTAAGGGTATACAAACCTCTATATAAACCTTTAAACCTTGCTTGATTTTCGAATTGTAACACTATTCTCTGCTGCCACCTACATTTAGAACTCATAAAATGCTAGTTTTTCCTTAGATATGAACTTATCATTAGATCAAAGACTCTGATTATTACTAGGTAATCATGTGTTGTTAAGGAGCTGGAATTCCAGCACATACTTGCCGATGCCCTTTAAATGACACACAACAGGGCATGATACGAGGAAATTCTGCAACCATCTATGGTTAGCAAGCGAAAGAATACAACAAGACATAATACGATGAGATAAAAACCATTTGCAGATTCTTATTATTAAAGGGAAAAAAAATCATGTTCCATCCAGATCCTTTTTCATCTCATCGGACAGCCAACTTCATCATATCGCGACCAGTCTGGACTTTTCAGAAGTGAATCCATCCAAAAAAATTGCTAGGCAAAGTGGTGAAACTGTTTAACTTAGTAAAATGGCTTCCCCATTTCCTTTCTTTTTCACCTTCATTTTCCCACCGGATCTACTTCTTGTGATGGAGCCGACCATAGCCATCAGCATCAGGCTTTTACATTTTAGCTACATAATCTGCAAGTCCAGAAGACCACTCATTACTGCAACAGATATATTAGAACAAAAAGAACGATTAGGTCAGTCAAACTTGCAGCTTGCTAGCAAAATGATTCATATTATAGTCCAAGCAGCAAATCCACCGGTAAAGAATATAACAGAATGCATTGTCATTAATGTGCAAATGGTTAAGTTGTGTAGCCACTCTTTTACCGCATATGCATAAAGACACCAGATGAATTGAGGACTGCCTGTGGACGTTGACATAAAGATGACAAGCCAAAAGGATTGCAAGACTGGGTCTTCACGCTCAGAGAGATTAAAACAAATGAAGTGCAAAGCTAATTTATTCTTTCCCTGAGAAGCATGACTCGTTTCAAGTTGCTTCTTTTCTTTACTTTCTCGCCCTCAATAATTTACTTGCGTGAAATTCAGAGAGTTTGTTGATAGTGCAGTAAATAATTTTGACAGATAGTGACCAGAGCACCAAACACTATGTTAGACAACAACTGGACCTGCAGCCAACTGCACCAATCGATGGTTTTGAAGTTTGCATTAAGAATGGCAGTCAGTGACTTTCATCTAATAGAGAAATTCTGAAGCAAATTCCCGCTAGACAAACAAGCAGGAAAGGAGAAACACTTCCTAAGGAGCTTCATGTACACGGTCAAGCATATATTTAGCTTATTGTTACATTCTTAAATTAAATCGCTATGTAAAATCCACAGGGCAAGGGAGTGCTGACCTTGACTACAGCCATAATGATACATAGTGGATCCTGTCACTATGCCCCCATAATTCATAAACCTGGGTTTCTTAGCTCAGGGATTGAGCTGCATCAGGCCTGACAATATAATATTCAGATGCATCACATAACAGAATGATAGTGGCGGTTGGTAACATCCCAAATGATTATAACGGGGATACAAGTAATAATCAACTGCTTGAGAAATCTGAAAGTACCAGTTAGTCCTGTCCATGAAGAAAAAAGAGCAACACGAGCCCAAAAATCAGAAGCAACCCTTAAGAAATGCTTGTTTTTCCAATTGTAGAGCTCTTCTCTTCCGCACCAGTATTTAGGACTTCAGAAAGTCTAGTTTCTCAAGGACTTTGGTTATAACTAGGTAATCATGTGTTGCTTTTCAGAGCAGAAAACATCGATCACAATAAATTATCCAGTAACATACATGCCCCATTACACTAAGATGATACTATACTCGTTAAACTGAGATGCCTACCACAGAATTGTGTGATCAATGGTGGCTATATTAAACAAGCAAGGTAAGCAATTAGAGAATAGAGGTTTTAGAAAATTTTGTGGCTGACCTACTATTGGTCAAGCGAACCTTACTTCAAATCAGTCTAGTGAAGCAAACATCAGCAGCAGAGGAATGTGGATCCAGCCAGAAATCACAAGGAAGAGGAATTGATCATCAACAGGAGAAGAAAAGATAAACAGCAAGAGACTACATATTGATTTCCTTGATCAAGGATGGAGTTTACACACAAAGAGCTAAGACAGAAAGTTCCCCCCCAGCTGTGAACTGCTCCTAACCAAAAAGCATACAAAATGATCCCCTCCACACTCCTTTACCCCCATTTACAAAAGGGTCACTACTCATTACCCAATATGAACTACCTTCAACATAGCCCATTACATATTAATCATTCAACATATCCAAGCAAACTTTATAATTCACATCAGCGTCATTGACCAACACTAGCCGTGTCTCACAAAAGTATTCAGCTCATCATCCAAATCCATCTTTACCACAGAAGCGAAAGTTTGATTAGCTAGTGCTCAGAGTCGTGATACAACACACAGCTCTCAATGTATAAGCATATCTCAGAGAAGACTTCCATGTTTTCGAAGAAATAAACTTACTCTCATGAGTATCTGGATCATACAGAAGCACTCTTTCACTTGTTTTTGGTGTCTCAGTCGTCTTTTCCAAGAGAAACAGTAGTGGAAGAGAGAAATTCATCTGGTACAAGCTGAGATCGGGATCAAGATCGATCTTGCACGATTTGATCCAAGATATTTTAATAGTATCAGTTTCAGATGATGACTGCGGCTTCTTCGTTGTCAATACCCATATTATGCTGTGGGAGTAAAGTGACTCCCGTGGCACTATTATTCCAAGAGTACGAGAATGGCTTTGATTTGAGAGAACCAAAAAAACTCAACCAAAGGCAGCTGCGGAGAATGAATTGGGCGAAGCTCCTCGGCTTTTATGGATGATTATATTCACTTTGTGATCAACATGTGATGCATCAAACCCCACGTATAGTTCAAAGCAAGAGACAGTGGGGCTAGGAATTTGGGTATGAGGAAGAGTAAGACACAGGTGGCTCGGGATGGGAGGGTTCCAGACTCCAGAGGATGACATTATTCTCGTAGTAGGAGTCGTAAGTACTAAGTACTAACTACCCCTGCACAAGAGAAGCCCGTTAACGGTGCCAATTCTCTTCCATGGGTACCGCCGACCGTCCATGGGAGATTTTATCTCAGAAATCTCCTCCAGAGTGTCGCTGCTGCAGCGGATGGACCATCGGTTACAATAGACGACAAACACCACGATGCCGGTCCACTATGGGGACGTTCTCCGACAAGATGAGTTGGGATTTAAGGATGTTGTGAGGGAACCGTTTCAGTTGAAAATAGGCAAAGTTGGGATCTTTAATTATTGATCATCATGTCATACAGAACGAGCGGAGTTGGAGAATACATTTGATTGGAAGGTGGGATAAGATTAAGGTCGGCACTGTAAAAAAATAATCGAACCTGTCTTTCCTAGCCTCTGTCATCCCGAGCTTGTTCACAGACACTGCGGCGGAGAGAAGAACGGGATGCGTTGAGACTGTTGCGTTTTCTCGCGTCGGGTCAGGGTGGAACTTAACAAAGTCAAGGCCGCGGGATCTTTTTACTGCGTCGGGTTGTGGTTGCACTTGGGGGATCGAGTCGTGGGGAGCCGATGGGTTCCGCCAGTGTCAGTGTGGGGAAGGTGCCCAAACCGAGCGTGTCACTAAAACGTTCATCACATCTTTTGTTTAGAGTAAATGTTAATTTAATAGTATAAATTTTAACGTGTTATTTATGATTTTAAATATCCTTTCATTTTTTCAAAAAGAAATCCTGATCCTTATAATTTGTGAGAGCTTGTATTAAAAATATATGTCTCTTTTTAATTAGTAGTAATATTTTTTTATAGAAATTGCAACAAAAAGTAATATTAATTTTTGATATGATTGCAATAATTTTTGATACAAAATTAGTAATACTTCTATATCTCTTTTTAATTAGTAGTAATATTTTTTTATATAAATTACAACAAAAATGTAATATTAATTTTGGATGTGATTGCAATAATTTTGGATACAAAATTAGTGATACTCTTATACCTAACTAGTAATCCATCTATTTATTTTCTTTTTTTTCAAGAAAAAAATAGAGTGAAATAATGTCTCCACTTGCTAATATGTGAGGGGCATATTGTTGCACTTGTGTATATGTATTGTACATGTATGTGTATATTTAGTATACCCAGGGATATATTTTAGTTCTGAAGGTGTATTTTTAACTTAAACCTTTATCTAACACTCATTTAATTAAAATAAAACTACACTTCCATTTTATATATTGTATGTTGGAAATTTTAAATCTAACTTTTATCAACAAATCTACAGAATCATTTCAAAATTCTAGAATATTATTTGACTTAGAATATCTATATTTTTTACATAAAGGGAAATTAATATTGGAAGTGATTATATATTTTCCACGATCTAATTTGAAAAGTATAATAAAAGTTTATCAATCAGCTAATAATAAATCTACACTTTTAATAAATTATGTGCTCTAATTAATAAAAACTAAACTTCTATAAAAACAATTCTACACCCATATTTTGAAAATCTATCATTTTACTAAAATATCTACATTTTCATTTAAATAAGGAATTAATAAAAATCTAAACTTCTTAGAAACAAATCTGCACCTACATGTTAAAATAAAATCTATCATTTTACCCAAATATCTACACTTACACCGAGGAATTAATAAAATCTGAACTTCTTTAAAACAAATATACTCCTACATTTTGAAAAATCTTTCATTTTAATCAAATATCTACACAAATAAAAATCTAAACTTCTTTTGAAAAAAATCAACACCTACATTTGTTAAAATCTATCATTTTACTCAAATATATACTGTTTCACTTAATTGTGGAATTAATAAAAAGCTAAACTTATATAAAACAAATATACACCTTTGAAAATCTATCATTTTACTTAAATATCTACACTTCTATCAAATAATTATACCACTTGTATTACTTAATAAAAGTTCATCATCAAGTAATAATAAATCTACACTTTCATTTAATAAATTATGTGCTTTACTTTAAGAATCTATACTTTAATTAGACACTTCTACATTTTCATTCCAAAAATTGTATTATTTTATATCTACACTTTTTATTTAAATGGGGAAATAATATTAGAGGTGAATATATATATTCCATTTAGTTTTAAAAGTAAAAGATATACGTTCGGAAGGAATATTTTTTATTGAAATGTGGAAGTAAATTAGAAAAGAAAAATAGAAAAATCTCACATTTTAAGCAAACTATTTTTCTTAAAAATAACAAATTAGAAAATATTTTACTTGACCCCTTAAAATAAATATGAGAAAGATCATCTAAATTTGTGGGTTGAATTTACTTATTACTTAATAGTTACTCACCATCAATTAAAATAAATCATACTTATGGTTTAATAAATGATATCATCTAATATAAAAATCTACACTTTTATCAAACTAATCTACATTTATATATTAAAAATATATTTTTTAGTTAAATATCTACATTCTTACCTGAATGAGCAAGTAATATAGACATTATTATATATCTAACTATATAGGTTGAAAAGAAAATTGTTATCCATAAAACTAATCAATTAGAAAATCTTTTTATTGGACACCTTAAAAAAAATAAAGAAGTAAGTCGATAATGGATGCAAAAGTTACTTATATTTTTTTTTTATATTTCATTTGTAGTGGAGGTTATGGATTAAAAAATCAGTTATTGAAATTTAAACTTCAAAAGTCCACAACACCCTTTGTATAATTATATGGTTGGTTTTTCTTTTTACAAAACAAATTAGTAAGCGATCAAAAGTATTGAGGTGTGGATTAATTCTAACAAATGGAAATTGCAATCAAATGGTTGAAAATTCTTGAAGCACATACTCAAACCAATCTCATGCACGGTCCTGTTGACTAGTTTGTATGACGTGGGGAAGAGATGATTCAGGTGCATAATACATTGAGGGGAAATAATGAACAATCACTATTAGTAACCGCTATAAAGCACGCTGGTTAGCGGGAAAACCATGCTTTATAAATTGCGATTCTCTAGCTAGAAATGAACTGATTTTTTTTTAGTTGTGTTTTACAGAGTTGTTGGTCTGACCATGAAACAAACTTTTACTATATAACTGGGATTTAAGGAGGTGTGCTATGTATATTAACATTGTTTCATTAGTGAACTCACTCTTACACTCTATCATCCATACTATCATTTTATTTTTCATTTGTATACATATAAATTTGAGTCCATTCTACTATGGATGCCTTTATTACTCATACTCCAAATAATATCAAATGGTCGGTTATAGAAAGAAAAAATGATGGATTTATTTTACTCAGTTTGTACAAGTCAAGCCACTAAGGACACTACTGTTTGTGTTACTGTGAGAGTTCGGCTCCATGGTTGGTCCTCCTTTACATGCCTTTGGGCACATAATTATACGACAAAAAATGCCTATTTTCTAACATTGTGGGCTGCCCAAGACCAAAGGGTGTTGCATATCCAATAAGAAAGTGTCACTTGTGATAGTTTACTCAAGGAAGCTCCCCCATTTGGATGTTCAATGCATGAGGACATGATCTAAATCTATGTGAGTGAGGAGCCAGAAGGTTCATGAAGGTGGTAACTCTTATATTTGTTCCTTGGAGACTATTTGTGGAGGTGGCATATGCGAGTATGAAGGGTGACCAGATTTCTATAGTTTTCAAGTGTTGCCCAAGGAGCAATCAAAAGCGATTTTGAGAATACCAAATGTGTGGATAATGGGATATCACCTGCGAAAGAACAAGAGTTGCTCAATGAAGCAAAGCACAGGGTATTTACTGAACTTGAACAAGATCTGAACCTATGGGGAATCACTTAAAAAAGAATAAAAATTGCTCGGTAATGCATTAGTGCAAAAGTTATTATAAGAAGAGCATGAAAATCCCAAGCTTCAAACATGTAAGGTATCGCTTGATAAAGAATGGGAGCTGCTCGCAGATGCAATGCAAAGTTTATTCAAGGAACTTGAACACTTCTTAGGGCATCCACAATGGTGCTGAGTTCCTCAGCACATTTCTAGGTGCCATGTTACCAAAATATAATATTTTATTAGATAAGACACTCTAATAATCTATCAATGTCTACAATGACAGAGTATCTTAACATTCTCACCCCTTTTATCCATTATTTTACGGTAGTATTCAATCAGGACTTTTTTTATTGTTGCAGAGCTGCAGCCAATGATATTTGTTTTCACGACGTTGCTTAATTGAGCAGCGATGAGAGAGAAAAGGGATGGATTCTACACCACTGCAGCAACATTTTTATTTTCTTACTAACATAATAAGGTGGAATCCACACTACTGTGGATGCCCTTAGGCGTCGAACACGAGGGTTGTGACCGATCAAGGAAGGCCCTAGTTATTTAGCTGATTTTGTTTTAATATATTATTTCCTTGTTAGTTTCCTTATTTTGGGGTTGTTAGGAAATCTATGCAGATATTATCCTTTGATATTATCTTTAGAGATTATCTTTAGATATTTTACTAGATATTATCCTTTCATTAGTTAAGTTCTAGGAATATCTATTTATTAGAGTTTAGGGAATTGTTAGGATCATGAATTGACAAAGTCATTTCACTACTAGAAAAAACAAATTACCTACGGACGATTCCGTAGGTAATCCGTAGGTAATCATAATTACCGACGGAATACCGATAAAATTTCACCCAAACCATCCGTCGGTTATAATTGGTCGGTAATTAGATTACCGACGGAAAAGTATGTCCGTCGGTAAATTACCTACAGATTACCTACGGAAATTTCAGCCATATTTACCTACGGATTACCTTCGGAACTGTCCGAAGGTAAATTCCCTACGGAAAATCCGTCGGTAATCGTATGCCACGTCATCGTTTCCTCTTAGTATAACGTAGGTAATATTTTACCTACGGATTACCGACGGAATTGTACACGGGTCATTTTTGTTAGACGTTCCGTAGGTAATCCGTAGGTAAAATATTACCTACGGAATATTCCGTAGGTAATATTTTACCTACGGATTACCTACAGATATTTATACCAGCTGTTATTATTAGACAGACCGTAGGTATCCATAAGTATTAATACATTTTTTATATTTTGTATTATTTGATCAAATTTAGTTTATATTGTGATTTATTCTTTATTTTTTAATATTTGAATTATATAGCTATTTCAGAATTAAAATTATTTACATATATTATAAAACATAATACTTAGAATATTTAATTTTAAACATATATATTTAACTCATTTTATAAATCTGAAAACTAATATTCAACATCGCAAATAGAACAACCATAAAGTCATACTGATAAAACCTAAAAGTTTACGTTAATCATACATACACCATATCAGTCACTCTCTGAACTATCAGACTTATCAGTATCTCTATCCCTAGCTTGTTGCAGGTTCCCTTGCTCCGGGTAGTATTGCTTGGCAGAGTCTGCAAGACCATACACTCTTTGCTTCTTCGACTTTCCCTTCACAGCCTTGTAAAAAGCCTTGTTTACCTCTACTGGATCAACAGGCTGAGATGTGCCAGCTTCATCAGAATTTGTAGTGGTCGGCAACTCTTGCTCGATTTTATCCTACATAAATATAGAAAGTTATAAATGTTAGTAATTAAATAGCGAGTACTAATATTCAAATTAGGTGTTTATAAAGCACTAAAATGTACCACCACTGCTTTAGCTTTCGGACAACTAAATACCCTTTCTCCACGATCATTCTTCTTAGTATGAGTATGAAGAAACAGGGTGTATGCATCCACCGGTGCACCTTTCTTTTTTTCCTTCAGTGAAAAAACACACATTCAAGTATTAGTAAACGGTGATCAAAGATTTAATGTATACGAATGTTTGAATCTAATTAACCAGCATAAACAACATTGATATACCATGTCCCATTGCAACTAATTTTAGCACGTAAGATAAAGTAAGAAAAATGATTGTCAACTAATTTTAACAAATGTTGTACTTGTGTAATAATACTAGGTAAACTTTTTTTTTTGATAAGTGGCTGTTGAAACAGCTGTGAATACAAAAATGGAAATGAACACAAGAGCGGAAGTACTGAAAAGAAGATCAAGTAGAAGATGGTTAAATGTTCTCTGAAGAGGAAGAAGATCAAGTAAAATGGTTTCCTTTGTATACTTGAATGGCGTAACCCCAAGAGACCGAAAGTGTTAGGTTGTTTGAACGGTCATAGCAAACAGACTGCTGGAGTATCCTGTGTGGATCGACATGTACAGGTTGTAGAAGGTGGTTTAGGGATTGGATTCTGTCTAGTTGAGGGAAAATTGGGTCTACGAGTTCTAGATGGTGGAGATAGTAGTGGTGATAAAGGATGTGAGGTGAGGAGTCCAAATAATGAGCCACGGAAATCAACCTGTGAGTCAATATAGCAATGGCAAATGGTTATAAATATGCATGAGTCCTTATGAATCCTACGCCAATCATGACAATTTTGCTAAGTGAATGAAAGTTCAGCCAAACAGAAATGTCACCTGATGAAACCCCGGTTCAAATGTCAAACCTACACCAAGTTCACTAAGCAAGCCGAAACTCTTGCACCACTCCATACAAATGCGGATATCTCTCATCAAACACGAATCAAAAACCCGCTAAAACCCTCGCAAGTGGGTAACTATAGCAAATCCAGCACCACCAAACGCCATATCAAAAGACATCTTCGCATTCTGCTCAAAACCTCCGACCTACCACCGATTAATACCAACCTTCATGATCATAACCTAATTTTTGTCCGTAATCGCGTAAATTATACTTCTTCAGCAACTTTACGGAAGAGGTAAATAGAGTTTCATGTGAGTTGTAACAGTTTAAAAAGTAAAAATATAATGTCCAGAATGTGGTAATAAAACAGAGAAAGGAAGGAGCTTAACTTAAATTAAACACTGTTTATTAGTGGACAGTTATGGGCAAGAGGGACGAGATAGCACACTACGTAGCAGCTTAACAGTTGTATGATAATGCTCACATATGTTGTAACCAAACCTATCCCGTTAGCTGACCCCACAAAATACTCATCAGGAAACATTTGGTAGGGAAGTTCAAGATATTATATCCGTGATCAGGTTGGATTTCTTGGACAGTTGTTTTTATCATCTGGTTCTTTGTGGTGTGGGCAAACTGAATTGATCTTTCTTGTTGCTATTGTGGGTTTTGGTAGGGAAGCTCAACCAGTACACTGGAGCAGTTTAATGATTTAATTCAAGGAATCCTCATGCATTAGAAATCAAAATTCTAGTAAAAAGGGGTACCTAGCACCGACCCCATACATTGCATATAAAAATCTAGTAAAAAGGGATACCTAGCTCCGACCCCATTTTAGCTTTCAGCATGGGTTATATATATATAGCTACCATACGACCCTTACTTTTAAGTTATGGGTCCTCTTCTGTCCATATTCCATACCAACAACCTCTTATAATATATATAGTACTATTTATAGCTAACAACACAGGCACCCCCCACATATCATAAGAAAAAGAGTTTTCACCATCAAAATAGCACAAATATGTCCTTATAGCTTGCTTGGCCTTTTTAGTGGCAACTTTCCTGTTTCGGACTAACCAAGAAACTGAACCCTTCTGCCAATGTTAACAGCTAGCCAGGTATACCCAGAAGGCTAAAATACAACATTATGTCTGCTAGTAATATACATTAGGTCTGTTTGGGAGGGACTTACCATCCGTTAGTAATCAGTCATCGACCTAGTTACTTCTTACAAAAACAGATAAACAATCAATAATCACCAGATATTGATAACAGTTTCTCCAAAAAAGGCATCAACAGCCCTACTTACCAACTCTAGTAACCTCCAAGAACAGACACGGCTACATCACTAGGAAACACCAGTCAGTTTTTGTCAGAACCCATGACACTTTCAATTAAGGCCATACCATATACAGAATTGCAACTTGCTGGCATTAAGATGAGACAGTCCTAGCAATTCGGATCAAAGTTGCTATCCAACACCTAACAATTTTCAATTGCTTAGCATGCAGGGGTAATGTAATGTAATGTTTATGGTATTATCAAATGCTGCTTCTACTTTGAATTTTTAGCATGATTTGACAACTTTACTGGTGGTTGATCATTGAGATAGACTGAAGCTTGGGTTTTCAGGGTATTATTTAATCATTGTAATATAAAAGGTTAAGAATTAGCTTTCTGTATATGTATTAAAGGAATTATAGAAAATTTTCTTTTGGGTATTGTAGTATTCTTAGGTTGGTCGTGTTGTGCGTTGTGTGGCTTAGTTTTGAAGGAGAGGACGGAGAAAAGAGCAGTAGTAAGTAATATAAAGAACAGATGAGAAGGCGCTGTTGGTGTTTGGTGTAACACTTTCCTTAAACTCCAATATGTGTGAAAGGACTGTCAAACTCGTTCTGGGTCTGATTTGCTATTGAGAAGACATATGTTTCATTTGAAGGCAACGTTCTCCCCAGATTGGAAAATGACCTCTACTTTTCTTTTCTAGAAATGCATTTTGTTCATCGAACAAAATAAAAACCAGGGGTTGGCAGGTTTCATGTGGAGTCTGAAAGATTTTAGGACATTACTTAAACGAGGTTTTTTTTCCTTTTATCGATCGTAAGTGGAAAAGGGTTCATTTGCAAAGCCTTTCTATTTTGCAAAGGACTGTAGCATATAGGTTTAGTAGCTTTTTTAGTCTTTGTATTTAACATTTTGAAGCGGTAATTGATAAGTAGATGAAATTGCTAAGCTCAATAACCAACGGAAGCAACATAGCATGACACGAAACCAAGTCAACAATCAAAAGAATAAACTAAGCATAGATCTCTTTTCAATGTGTACACAACCACAACAGACATACATGTTTCCTCGCTTGTTTCCAAAGAGCATAATCCTTCAGCTAATGTTTTAAGCATATACAACGCAACATGATCATCATCCTAACTACAAGCACACCAACCTGCATTTGAACTGCTCAGCTCCAGAAAAAGCTTATGTTCAATACATTCAAGATTTTCTTACAACATGCGCGACAGATTGAAGAAGTGGAAATATTGAAACAACATAATGTTGTTCACAAGGGTGACTTAAGTTAGAGAAGAAGAAAATCGACAGAGGATACACAAAAGCATGCACAAATTGGATTGAAAAATCCCTAACCCAAAACAAAGTAAGAATTTCGGTATTTGATAAAACTTTAACGCTAACCCTAGCCATGGAGAGATTAGGGAGAAATCAGAGACAAAGGTTACATACCTGCGTCTGATCTATTCGCTGGAGAAGAAGGAAACTGAATTGGCCCTCGATTCGACAGACAAGAAATCGAGTAGCTAGACGCAATTATAGAGATGAAATCGAGTAGTGAGCCCGCCTTCTGTTCGCGTCTGTCGAATAGAGAAGAAGGGAATTAACGAGTGAAATCGATTAGAGGAGATAAAAAATAAACGACAGCGTTTGTAGTTGTTCAAGCAGAATTTACCGATGGATATTACCGTCGGTATTAGAATCATAAAACGTAAGTGCTCGTATTCTGGTATGTTGCAGACACGTAAATAGAAGTTATTACCGACGGATAATGTCCGTAGGTAATTTTCAAGCAGATTTACCGACGGACCGTTCCGACGGTAATCTTGTATTATTAAAACGGTAGTTTTTAAACTTATAAAATACCTACGGAATTATCCGTCGGTAATCCTATCAATGAAACGACCGCGTTTGAACTCATACAATCACCCGCCTGCTCGACGGTAATCCGACGGTAACCTTATTTATAAATCCCGCCTGTTTACCTACGGAAAATTTCCGTAGGTAATTTGTTGGTAATATACGCGCCATTAGCTGCCAGTCTTCCCACACTTTTCCCTTCAAATTTACCTACGGAATATTTCGTCGGTAAAGTTTTTGTAGGAATTCCGTAGGTATTCCGTAGGTAATGACTTAACCATGGGTTGGTATTATAGACCGTAGGCATTCCGTCGGTAATTACCTACGGAAAATATTCCGTAGGTAATTTCCGTAGGTAAACTACTGTTTTCTAGTAGTGTTTCCTTCCTATAATTCTCTCTCTATTGTCTATCTATCCATCTTATTTCTCCTTATCTCTCTCGCTCTATCTCATGTCTAATTATTCTGTTTCTCCCTCACTACCGGGTTTCCCCTAGTCGGCATTCCGGTCCGGCAACACCCTTGCCCGTCATATTGGTGCTTTCATCGATCTACTCTTCCTTCGCAACTCCTCTTTCTTTGCATCCTCAACAAAATTACCACAGTTCCTTCAAGTCTTCCCTATGGCACACAACGGAACCACTACATGTTTCAAGGCTCTCGAGGACCAAATCAAGAAAACCAATGACAACTACGTTGTTTTGGCTGAAAGGCACGAACAATTACGAACCGGATTACAGTCCCAGTTGACTGAAATTCTCCAACGCCTTACAACCATGTAAACCCGCAACCCCTTGTTGCAGACACCTGGATCTCGGCCATCATCCTCGCACTCCACTATTCAGACACCGAAGTTAGAAATTAATACCATTTTTTCTGGGGAGAATATACATGGCTAGCTCTTCCAAATAGAGCGCTTCTTTACCTATCATTAGGTGAAACCTGACCAACGTCTTGACATTGCAGCAATTTACATGACTGGCGCAGCGTTAACCTGGTTCACTATTCAGCATCAAAATCACCTCTTTACATCCTGGGGGATCAATTCAAACGAGTTGTTCAAGACCGTTTTGGACCGGCGGCGTTTGAAAGTCCATAAGGATCTCTTTACAAGCTTACACAAACTACTATTGTTGCCAAGTATACCGAGGAGTTTGAAACACTTCAATCTCGCGTTTTGCATATTTCCTTGGCCAGCGTACATCACTGTTATATCTCGGGTTTTCGGGATGACATCCGTCGTGAGGTCTTACTGATGCGACCCATTTCCCTGATGATCGTTGTAGGTATCGCACGTTCAGTAGGAGAAATTGGCGGCTACAACCTTCCGGACTTCGGTACGACACCCTTCTAGTCAGTCGTCCAATCCGACTGGGGCTTTAGCGTCCTCTGCACTGGTGCTGGTTAAGTCTTACCCGGCTTCAGATCCGGCATCCTTAAGCTAGACTGGACCTGTATTGCTTATCTCTCCCTCCATCTCACGTCTGATTTTTTTGTTTAATTCTCCCCCTCTGCCGGGACTCCCCTAGCCGGCATTCCCGTCCGACAACACCCTCGCTTGGCACAAGGGTTCAAGACTAAAGGCTGGGCAAGATGACAAGGATGAGGATGAAGAGTTAAAAAAGAGAGAGAGAAAGATTAGAGAATGAAGCAAACTCCGCATGGTAGGACATAAAAAGATTAAATCCGAGGCGGTGGAGATTGGTCATGTTTTAGCTCCACTCAAAGACAAGATGAAAAATTTGTATGCAAGAATGAAACTCAAGAGAAAATTAAACATGATCTTATAGCTTCTTGCCATTCAAAGGAGGGACTAAACAACAAAAAGGATTCTTATAAGAAATATTATGAAATAAGGTGAGCATAGTAGAAAAGTGATGTATGTAGTGAAGGGAAGAGTGTGTGTGTGGCGGGATAAGAAGGTAAATTGTTAGAGTTAAGGATGTTGAAGGTCTTTTATGTAAGAAGATTAACTTAGAATGGTAGAGAAGTAGTAAGTGTGCGGTGAATAGTGTAATGGGATGCAAGGTGATTTGGTTTTTTAGTATCCGAGTCTCACTTCTCTACCGCTTTTGCATTTAAGGCTTAGTGTTTAATTAATAATAATACAATTAAAGTATTATCCAAGTGATACAAGATTATGTAACATAACCTAAAATAGCTAGAAACCAGACTTAATATGAGCGTTTCCTTACTATCGAAACTTACATATTAATGTTAGAACAATGTTTTCAAACACATATTGTCGTGTTAAAGCTCAACCTTTGATGTGTCTAAAATGGTTTGGACATATTTAGGTCTACACATTGCGTAAATTTGCACAATTCAAACCAAACCTACGGAGACATCAATATATACCTGTGGTCTTTTTAAGCTTCTATGACTCTTCACTGACAACTACTCCTAGTAACTCTTCTGTTATTGGTAAAACTTAAACACTCACCGCTTACACAGTGACACGTCTTCAGTACTCTGAATAGCTCAAAGACGTTTTGGGCTGTATTGTACTGTATTTCAACAGTTGAATCAATTTGTTTGTTTGTTTTTCTTTCGTAAACCGATGCCACCTGGAGCATACTCACACAGACAAGACAAACAGTAGTAAGGATTAAAGAGAAGGACAGCTTACACTTTGATGCAAGCTATAACTAATAATTAACCGTGTTATCAAAAGGCGAAACCCGTAATTATGAAAAAAAAAACCTTATCCTATGTACGAAGCCAGGAAATGGAAAGGGAAAGCGCGCTAAACAACAGCAATAGTGTGTCCTCTCATGTCGAGTGTTAGGTAGCGAAATCATGAGACTCTTGTTGGATGCATTCATGTAAAGACAATTTGATCATCAAAAAGTATAGTTGCGTGCATCCATCATATGATTGAGTAAACGGGGCTTCCTTTCCTCTTTTTGCCCATCATAGCTGAATATATCACACAAAATAATGATATGCTGTAAAGTAAATTAACAAGCGTCAAAAGAACAGTGTATAATGTCCTCTCGCATCACAGTACTCAACTCACTTCTTTCCAGAACACCCCGTCTGTCCGTCCCTTTTACATCCCAATTAATGCACCCAGATAGGATATCAACACTCACCTTTCTTGGTTGTTGTTCTCTTATCTCTCCAGCTGTGATCTCTCTCTCAATCATCTTTTCCTTCATGCATAGTCAAACTTGATCCACCTCAAATGTTCAATTCTAGGTAAATTCATCACACCGACGGAGTCAGTCGGACATGAATTAGCAAACTACTGTTGTTGATTCGATATAATCTTGGTTTGAATCATCTTATACAACAAAGAATCGCCCGGAATCGGATCGAATTGATGAAGAAGAACAAGACGGCAGGATACTCAACAGTTTCAAAGAGACTCGGCGGATGGATGCTGGCGATGGGAGTACCCTGCACAAACAGCAAGAACATAATGAAGATGAAGAGAGGTGGTCAAGAGTCCTGCAAAAACATTGAAGAGATTCTCAATTCTAAACTCGCCACTATTCTCGAAGATCCAGCCGAGGAATACGACGATATGATGATGTGTTCATACTTTTACAATGATGACAACCACCACCGCCGCCACTACTGCCACCGTGAAGAACAACAGATTAGAGACAACGATACGAAGCTCGTCGCGGCGGCTAGAAAGGAAGTGAATGTCGGTGGTGAATGGCAGGTGATAAATGGATGGAAGAAAGTGAAAGATTTACAGCAGAGTCTAAAGAAAACGAGCTGTCGGCTATTGATGAATACACAATCGTCGTCGTCGGCAGGGTTTCGATTCAGCCTTAAGCGGTCTTATGTTTACTTCTTGGCTGCTAAGGGTACCTTGCCTTCTGGTGGTCGTCTCACTTGACTTCCTGACTTCTACTTAATTGCGTACTGATGTAGTGTGATGACAGTACTGTGTTTTAATTGTTCAGCGTGGTGCTTGTTTAAATTTGTTTGTGATGGTTAATTAATTGTTCTTAACACTTGATTAATTTGCATAGTTTAATTTGGAATAATAAATGTCACTCTCATATTCAAGACGTGTGCATCATCTAACATGCATGCTATGTATCTTTTTCAGCTGTATGTATAACACTATGTTGTCTAGTTTGTTTAAATTACCCACATGTCATGTGCGTTCGTTATCCTTCTTACAAAGGAATCAAGGGGAAATTAGCGCTTTGCTTAATAATGTTAGAAAGATAGGAATAAATATTGATTGATTACATTCTGTACCAAATTAATTTGAGTTAGTTCTTGTACACAAGCTTATCAAACCAACTTCACGTCTAGATCGAGATCATTTCTTGTTTGTTCTTTTTTCTTTTTTTGGGTCTAGATTACCATCTACAATTCACGAGCCCTTGGAAATCTTTTGTTATATATACATATATCTATATACAGAGTAATTTGTCAACAAACATCATGTGCCCTCCACTAACTGAATTTTCACCTTTCTACCTACTAGTTTCTTTTTTTTATTAATTCCTTATGTAAAAGAATGAATATTATAATACTAACGCTTACTCCCATATTTATTGTGTTTTTCACTATTTGATACGTGGGTTTTTTTAAAAATTTAAATTTAAGAGATGATTCATACATGATATGTTTAATATATTTTTAAAAAATGTGTTATAAAACAAAGAATGTCAATTATAATTGGAGCCGCTAGTGTTGTGCAGTGATACTGTAGATCTGGCAATTCGGGTCACTCGGTTCGGGTTAATTTGTAGATATTCACTATTTGGTTTGGTTTGGATCGGATTATCTGGTTAAAATTAAATTCGGGTGACCTCGGTTTGGTTGATTTCGGGTTCGGGTGCTTTCGGTTCGGATTAGCCTTTACATTTTTTGATTTTTTCGGGTTATGAGTCTAATTCGGGTGACTTACCGCGTTATGCTTAATTGACAAAAATTTTAAAGTACAAATTTAAGCAACCTTTGTAACTTGTATTGATTCTCATATTTGGATCCAAATTCTCTTAATATAGTGTTACTCTTGATGAAGAATGCTATTGTGTATTGGTTGGTTATACATAACAAATTGGATGACAATATTTTTAATATTAATTTTTAATTATAGATTTATTAATTGTATCGACCAAGTATAAATTTAAAATTTGGTGAATCAGTGATCAATATTTGGCAGTCGACGCCGAGTCTATCCCCCAGCGCTATGTCTGTGCCTCCTGCCATCCCGCTCCTGTCTCACCCCGTGTGCGTCCCGCGTCAGCGCCCGTCATCTTGAGCGAGTGTCGCGCACCCATGCCAATCCATCGCCACCTTGTGCATGTGCCCTTATGCGTCTGTCATCACTCGCGTCCATGACTTCATGTTGTGTGAGCGTCACCAATCACCTCGCGCGCGCCTCGTGCAGGCGTCCTCTAGTAGCTTATTGCTCCTTTGCAGGGGTTGTCCCTTTATTTTCTTATTTTGTCAATCTTTTACCCCTAATTTAATTTAATTCTTCATACAAATATATTTACATGAGATGTAAGTTTTGTAATTTTATTCTTTTGTGGTATTAATAAGAAACCTAAGTAGTGATGTGATGATATATACACATACACATTTAAACCATTCCCAAGCTTGATATTGTAATCTTTATTTAAGTAAGGTGTAAGTTTTGTAATCTTTATTCTTTAACATCTACACATCAATCGTGGTTAGTATGAAAAGTTTATACGTTTTATTGGTTATACATAATCAAATTGGATGACAATATTTTTAATATTAATTTTAAATAGAAGGATAATGGAAGTTTGTCTAGTTTCATGTGTGGTTTGGGTGAATTTGGTTCGGGTGAATTTAGTTCGGGTCAATTCGGTTCGGGTCAATTCGGTTCGGGTGAATTCAGTTCGGGTGGATTCGGGTATATCAAACTTTGGTTTGATTCGGTTTTGGTTTGGTTCGGTTCGGATTTTCGGATCATATCATTCGGTTTAAATTCGGGTTCGGATCGGGATGGATCAGATCGGTTTTTCTGGTTCGGGTCACCTTTGCCAGGTCTAGTGATGAGTATTAATATTATGGGGGACGCTTCTCTGACCATGAGATAAAATAGCTAGCTGATCAATTTTATAAATAAGGGAAATTTCATGATATACTCCCGAGGTTTGAGCCAAGATATTTCTGAGATTTCATTTTTATTATAAGATATCGCTGAGGTTTCATTTTGTTTACGATATACCCCTGAGGTTTTATTGTCATTATCATATACCCCTAAAGTTTCAATTTTATTATGAGATGCCCCTCAATCAGATTCCTCATTTTACCCTCGCACCATATGCCTCCTAATAGCCTCACGGATATATAGTCAAAGTTTTGTTTGAAATTAAACTTAAATAAAATCCTAAAAAAATTAAAGTTCATATAAAAATTGACATCAATATCAAAAAGTGAATATAATTAAATAAACAAAACTTGTTAGGGAGTTACATAGATATTTGTTTTAAATCTTTAAAATGTATAACAATAATATGAAAAATATTTAAAGCATCAGTTTCATATAATACATAGAAAAATTATCATTAGTATAAAAACCATAAAATATGATCATTCTCTTGTGATTATTGATAACAAATAATATATTTGTTAATAAACTCATACTATAATTAATAAAATTATTTAATAATTTCTTGTATTTAATATAATTGTTATAAAAATTTTACGATTTTAAATCACCGCTATAATATTTTTTAAATAATGTAACAAATAAGTTTTCTAACTAGATTAATTTTTTGTTGTTTAGTCATTTCTATTTATTTTAAAGGTTTTATGACTCTAATTTTTTTACTTTTATTTATGTTTTTTAAATTGAATTAAAATTTAAATTGATCTATAATTTTTATGTGCATTTTGTTCATATTTTAAATTAAAAAAATTGACCGTAAACTCATGAGGTTATTGCAGGACATATGGTGTGAGGGTAAAATCAGGATATGAAAAATATAATAATTCAGAATCTGAACAGAGGGGCATCTCGTAAAAAAATTGAAACCTCAGGGATATATCGTAATAAAAATGATACCTCAGTGGTATATCGTAAAAAAAATGAAACCTCGGGGTATCTCATAATGAAATGAAATCTCAAGGATATCTCGTGAAATTCGCTCAAACCTCAAGGGTATCTCATAAAATTTCCTTATAAATAAATGTGACGATATTAAAATTTTGATCAAGTGAACGTAAGTTTGATTGAATAATAAAATACAGTACAAGTTTTTTAATCGTATATGGGATAGTATCATACTTCTTCGAATGAAATAGAGTTGTTCCAAGAATCACTTTTGTTCTTATTAAGGGAATTCCTTTTCTCCTCCCATTTATTATATACTTTTCGTAACTTTATTTTCTAAGTTTATCTTGAATTGTTCATAAAAAAATCTAGTTTTTGTTATTAATACGTACATCTTTCCAAAGGCTTTTAGTTGGGCATAACTTTATGTGTTTTTATGAAAGCAAAAAGTGAGTATACCAAAGTTGCTTTGGATTTAACTATTTCTGCTCCTTCCGTCCCACTTTTTTCGCCACTTTATCTGTCACCAGTCGTTCTGCCCTGGTTTCGTCTCCTCATCGGCGTCTCCATCACTCGCCACCACCGTCAGCGCTTGTTCTCAACCCACCAACAAACGTCTTTTTCAGATCCAGTCTTCCTCTAGCTGCCGAGTCCAGATCTGAAACAGATCCTCGTCTTCCTTATTTTTCAAAACTTGTCTAAGTTTTAAAATAATGCCTTATGGATTCGCAACTATTGCGGATGCCTTTGCTCTTATGAGCTTTGTTGCTAGGTAATATATTTTATTTTGTTGTATTGTCTTTCTACTAAACTATGTTGCTATTATTTTGTGAATCGGTTTGTACTCGTTCGTTACAACTCGATCTTGATTTGTCCTAGTTCTTAGTCTTTCATGTTCATGAAGCTTTAGCCCTAAGCTCACCTTTTGGCTTTGTGCACCTAGGGGTGAGCATTTGGATTTATCCAAAATTCAAATTAACTGATTTTTTTATTTTTAACCGAATTTTAAAACCAAATTTAAAATTTTGATTATTCGGATATCCAAATTATAATTCGGTTTGGATTTCGGTTTTAACCCTGTAAAATTCGGTTAACCGAATTATCCACACTTTTTTAAAGAAAATCCCTAAATCTTTACTTAATAGTTAATACTCTTTAAACATGACAAACAAAACGTCAAAATTCAAAACCCTATCTCGCATTGCTTCAATCCTTCAATTATATAATGTCATACTATTCTTTTTTTGTCAAATTAATTATATATAACTGGTTATTTTGGAACATCATTCATCGCTGCTCACTCCTAGTTTGATGTAACTAGTCTAATGTTTGAGTGAGTTCTTTCTGTTTCTGTTGTGATGAATTGACAACTAGGGAATTCACAATTTTCTAGCAGCTTATAGTTATTACTGCTGTTGATGAAGAACATGAAAAAAAAATGTGTTTGGTTTTTTTAATTTGGTTAACTGAAATCCGATTTATAAAATCGGTGTTTGGTTTTTTTAAAATTTCGGTTAATTGAAATCCGAATTGAAGAAAATTTTAGATTTCAATTCGGTTTTTGGTTTTCAACATAAAAAAAAATCGGATTTTGGATAATTGGAATTTGGTTAATTCGGGTTTGATCAAAATTTGGATAATTCAGTTTTTTAACCAAATTAACTGAAATCCAATTTTTTTTTACAATATGGATTTTGGTTAACCGAATTATCCAAATGCTCACCACTATGTGCACCATATGTGATGCATTCTTAGTCGTTGTATAAACAGTGTCTCAAGGGGTTAGAGTTGTCTAGCCGCAACACATTCGCTCCTAGATTTTGAATTATAGGATTGTAATTATGCTTAATGTAGTATTGGTGGTTATCTTAAAAAAGAGGGTCAATACGCACAGTCGTGTTTTCACTTTGCACAGTCAAAAAATGACCATTTTGCCCCTGCTTTAATAATTTTTAAAAATTACTATATTTACCCACAATTTGTGACATATTACAATGTGACCCCAAATTTCTTTATATAAAGGAAATGAATACGATATGAAATCATATTCAAATTTCTTTACAAAAGTTTATGTCTTAATCAATTCTGGGGTCCTATACCGGTCCAAATACATGGTCATAATAAGTTATGATACTTAATTGATATACTTTTGTAGAAACTTTGATATAAATTATATGTTTAAAATACTGTATTTTTTTAGGTACCGAATAATTTACACAAAATTTAAGAAATATTTACTCTTCTTCAAAATTTAAGAAATGTATGATATAAATTGTCATACTTAATTGATAGAAAAACTTATAAATTATATGTTTAAAACTCTATATTCTATTTTATGGTATTGAATAATTCAAATAATCTAAAAATTATTTATTTTTTGCAATATTTTATGTTTTTATGCATATGTTTTTTTGTCAATTTTTATACTTTTGTTTTTATATTTTTATAGTATTTTAAAATTTTATGAGTTTTTATGATTTTTTAACACTTAGGACATCTTATAAAATTTAAAAGTACTTAATTAGGGGTATTTTGTTTTTTATTTTACTTCTGATCAATGTTTAAAGTTCATTTTATAAACTTTCACAAAAAGTGACGTTTTGTGACTTTATTTTTACGAAAATATATCATGAATGAACAAAAAAATATAATAGTATTTTATAAAATTTCCATTTTAAATGGATGGTGGTGATTAGAAATAACGGGTGGTGTGGAGATTCCACACCACCTCCTTTCTATTCTTTCAACAAAAAATAAAAATAAATCTTACAAGAGTCGCCGACGGCTATCATAAGAAAAAAAACAATCTTTACTTTTCTCTTTAATCAGTGGTACGAAATAATTCATATAATATGCACAGTTTCACAAAGATTCCTTTACCGATAACATAAAACCGCATCGAATTCTTCTATATAAAATCTACAGAGTTGGCTGAAGCTTACAAATAATTTTAATCATTTCCACTGCTTGACAAAAACCATATTATTAATTACTACTCCCTCCCTTCTTGTTTACTATTTGAAAATATTGTTTGACTTCAATATTTAACATATAAGATAACATAATTTTATGAATCTAAATTTTGCAATAGAATCCTTATATAAAAACTATATGTTGTAAAGTTTTTTTTATAAAATTAGTGTATCTTGTATATATGTTTAATATTGAAGTTGAAAAACGTGCTAAAAAGAAACAAGAAGATTAAAATGGGACGGAGGTAATAATAATTAATACCTACGAGAACAACACAATGGTAGTAGTATAATTTGTAACAAATAATTATTATAAATATGTAATTAGCTGAGGTGGAAGAAGAGATGGACTTCATCTTTAACATGGTTAGGGCAATGATTGCACATGCATTTCATTTCAATATTCCTTCCTCTCTAATCATTCGGTTACAGATCTATAGTTTTGTACTACTATACACATGTAGTAAATAACAAGCACATCTTACCAAAAGTACATATAATAGTTATAGTACTAAGTAACGAATCCCCCATCACGTCTGTATATTTACCAAAAGATATATTCTTTTGAAAATTTATTTATCACATAGATGCAAATGATATCGATTTTAAACTTTAGCCACTTTCTATTCAGTGGAAATTAATATGGGTTCATGGCGGGTTAGGTTAAAATTAACGTAATTTATGTATTAAATTAGTTTTGATCTGACATATATTTAATATGTGTAATCTGAATTCATATATATATTTAAGTCATACTCGATCGAACTTAGGGTCGTTAACTACTTATTAGGGATACTTTAAAAATGGAATGAGATTATACAAGGGAATTGAATTCTTTTCCCCCATATCAGCAGACTGGTGACATGTGGTAATCATTCTTTAAGTAGCAATTAGTGACCGTTCACGAGTGGCTATTGATTAGGGTGAGGATTATGTGACGACTATTATTTTCCGTCCCGACCGAACTCTCTTTTCTTTTTCTTTTTTTAAAAAAGAAATTATATAGCGTGGCATGGGCTTATATATATCCATTTGCCGTGGATGTAAGTCTACAAAACTACAACCTATTTCAGTTTTATTTTTTAAATACTATAATATTATTTTGTCCTTTACATAATACTTATCTAAATATATAGTTATTTATAAAATATTCACTATTTTTATAAAAAAGTTTATATGACTATGTTCATATACACATATTATTAATTATTTAATGTGATAATATTTACTGATTAACATATATTCAAATACATTACATAGTTTAATTGAATAAATTTAAAAAAGTTGAATTAAAAAAAACACTAAGTTAAATATTCATATATTTTTAAAGAAAAAAGTTGAATATACATAGCTATTGTATTAGTTTTTTAATATATATATATATATATATATATATAAATGGAATATATATCAATTCAAAATTACATGCCTTAATCAACTGAATAATATATTTTTTAATAAAAAGTTGATAATATAAAAACATTAATCTAATGTTTATATTATTATAAATCTATAAGTGACGTATAATACTTTTAAAAAATATTGAACATACAAATATTAGGCTTCAGGTTATAAGTTATCATCCATAATATATAATAATGGAAACGTTATATAAACACGTAGAAACGTTTATATAAAATGAAAACGTTTATATAAAAACGTGTAAAAGTTTATATAAAAACATGGAAACCTTCATGCATAGCGGAACAAATATTATTCTTAATTGTGGCATGGAAACGTTGGAATCGTGGTGTGGAAGCGTTATATAAATCATGGAATTGTTCAGGTTTCTTTAGAAATGTGGAAACGTATATAAAACAAAGTGGAAACGTTTTATACTATCAGGTGGACACGTTTGTCTGAAATCGTGGAAACCTTTATACCATCGTGGAAACATTATATAATTGTGGCGTGGAAATATTCATATATAATTATGAAAAATGTTTATATGTAATCATGTCGTGGAAAGGTTTATATGGAAACATTAATATAAAATCGACGAAACGTTTATATAAAATTGTGGAAACGTTAATATAAAATCGTCGAAACGTTTATATAAAATTGTGGAAACGTTTTTATGACCTGGAAACGTTTATATATAATTGTGGAAACGTATATAAAACAAAGTAGAAACATTTTATACTATCAGGTGGACACGTTTGTCTGAAATTATGGAAACCTTTATACCATCGTGGAAACATTATATAATTGTGGCGTGGAAACATTCATATATAATTATTAAAAATGTTTATATGTAATCATGTCGTGGAAAGGTTTATATGGAAACGTTAATATAAAATCATCGAACAGTTTATATAAAATTGTGGAAACGTTAATATAAAATTGTTGAAACATTTATATAAAATTATGGAAACGTTTTTATGACCTGGAGACGTTTATATATAATTGTGGAAACGTTTGTATATAATCGTGGCATGGAAACATTTATATATAGTCGTGACGTGGTAACAATTATGTATAATCATGGTAACATTTGAGCATGTACATTGTCACATTAAAACATGTACATTCTCATATTAAAATATACATCATCACATTAAAGTATAGAACGGCTTGCAAATAGATTACCCTAACCCCACACACCCTAAAACCCACCATAGGAAAGCTAAAAAATTGTCAAAGGCATTTTTAGGGTTTGTACTGACGGGTTTAGGGTCTAACAACCTAAACCCGCAACCACAAACCTTAAAAACCTATCGAGTCAGTTTCTATAATGTAAAGTATAGAACAACTTCCAAATAGATTACCCTACCCCCAACAAAACACTCCAAAACCCACCCTAGTAAAGCTAAAAAACATCAAAGACATTTTAAGGGTTTTGCAGTGACGGGTTTAGGGTCTAACGACCCTAAACCCGCTACCACAAACCTTAAAAGCATGTTGAGTTAGTTGCTACAATATAAATTACAGAACAAATTCCAAATAGATTACCCTACCCCCCCAAAACTGACCCTAGGAAATCTAAAACGTCGAAGACATTTTTAGGGTTTGCAGTGGGCGGGTTAAGGGTCTAACGACCCTAAACCCGCTACCACAAACCCTAAAAACTTGTTGAGTTAGTTTCTACAATATAAAGTATAGAACAAATTCCAAATAGATTACCCTACCCCCCCCCCCCCCCCCCCCAAACACCCCCCAAAACCCACCCTAGAAAAGCTAAAACGTCGAAGGCATTTTTAGGGTTTGCAGTGGGCCCTAAACCCGCTACTACAAACCCTAAAAACTTGTCGAGTTAGTTGCTACAATATAAAGTACAGAACAAAAATTCCAAATATATTACCCTACCCCCAAAACACCAAAAAACCCACCATAGGAAAGTTAAAAATGTCGAAGGTATTTTTAGGGTTTGTAGTGGGGGGTTTAGATTTACAATACACCATACAACAATATTAATACACTATAAACCAATAATGATTTTTTTATCGGTTCCGAAGTTTGTCGAATTCACCACTTATTACTTAATGAATCATAATATCAAGGGAAAATTACATCCCCCACCCATGACGTTTGGTGAAATTACACACCCCACCCATGAGGTTTCAAAAATTACTTTGCCCACCCATGTGGTTTCCATAATTTTACATCCAGCAACTTTTCTAATATTTGATCAACTTAAAAGATGGTTAAATGTTATCCAAAATTGATGAAACTTTACATGGACGATGCTAAGGTGTTATATTTTGGTAAAACGTGAAATCCAAAGTTTTTTTAAGCTCATATATGATCCGTGGGACCCGATGAACGTGTCTCATGTTTCATTGGGTCCCACATGTCATATATGACCTTAAAAACTTTGGATTTGGCATTGGGCAAAATATAACACCTTAGCATCGTTCATGTAAAGTTTTATCAATTTTAGATAACATTTAACCATCTTTTAAGTTGATCAAATATTAGAAAAGTTGCTGGATGTAAAATTGTGGAAACCACATGGGTGGGCAAAGTAATTTTTGAAACCTCATGGGTGGGGTGTGTAATTTTGCCAAACGCCATGGGTGAGGATGTAATTTTCCCTAATATCAATTTTAATGAATCATAATACAAAATTAATGAATCATATTATCATTTTAGTGTATTGTCGTATACATGTAAAAATAATTTTTTTAAAAAGTTGTCAAAACATATCCATAACTGGTCTTGTTTTAAAAAGCTTGAATTTAGGTAAATAATGATATAATTTTTTTTATTTTGGACTTATATTTTAAAAGTTACAACCATTTAAAGTTATTGTTGTTGTGATAAAGATAAGGAAAAAGAAAAAAGAAAATATAGTCATATTGGCTACAGTCACCTAGGCAAGATTTTACCTTTCATAATAAAGATGATAACAAAATCATAGGCCAAAGTATTCTTCAATTTCATTAATAGAGTTATTAGGTTTGGATCAAAAAGGAAAAATAACGTTTGTATAAAAGTACTGTTTACTGTATATTACTATAATTGTAACCGTACCTTAACCAACTTGATTTAAACAAAAAGAAATGGTAAAAAAAAAAGTAATTAAAGTGCTGGGATGACAAATGGTTCACGGGGAGGCGGAGCAAAGTAAAGAAAACATACCTCATTAACTAGCTGTCCACTAGGGTCTTGATCTGACGGTGACGATCGAATCCGACAGGTCATAAAATCCTCGGCGATCATTAATTGGCGACCCTTCATCGGTAATTTATTTTCTTATTCTCTACTCATCAAACACATAGAAGAATCAAAAGTTTTTTTTTATTCTTTTACATCATTTATTTTAGTTCATTTACCCAAATTGAACGAACCTTTAATCTATCTAAACATTCACAAAAAGTATTTGACTAATTTAATATAGATTTTACTTCATTTTATGATACCATAAAACTATTATAACTAAAATTTATTTGTAATGATTAAAATATCTAATTAATATTAATTATTAATCTGAAATAATTAATTTAAATGCAAAGTATATGTATATTTATTATTAAAGTTATAATTTTTAAATCTAAACCTGATACATTTCTTAAAGGATTAATTTGAATATGGTTATTTATGTAATCGCGTTAAAAAATTAAACGCAAATATGCAAATTTTTGTTAATTTATGGAGTTGGGGTCGGTTTAGCGTATACCTAATCTACAAGTAGAGTTGATAATTTGACGTCATTTGGAAGCATATGTTAAAACTGAAAGGAAAAATCAACAATCTGAATCTATATCAATCGTAGATAAACACCACCGAAAAAAACCCTAATTGAGGCTATATGCATGTGTTTTGGAGTTATTAACTAACTAAACACGCTAACATGATTACGTTACACAATCTTCAATCATAGATTCTAACATGGTTTACGACAAAGATATCAATCATTGGGTAGGTACCGATGAAGGATCATCATCACTACCCTACCCATCGAGCTTTAGCCTCAATTTACCTCTCAAATTGCGATTTCTTTTCTAGTTAATGATCGATCAAAAAGCAAGTATATGATATTTTGCACACAACATATGGCTAATAGTACTGAAACGTTGGCTTCTTCATTCACAATGATAAGAAGTTGTAGTACATGCATAAGAGACAAGAGAAGTAATTAATTATGAAAAGGTGACTGCGTTCGATATGCCCCATTTCATTCCTCCAGATACAACACAACCACAAGCCAAAACCCATGTGATTAAAGGAATCTGCGCTATCATACTATACTCTCTGTCTCGAGTCTCGATCCCAGCTAACTTAACTACAATATTGCAAAGCCAACTCGTCAACTACTGTTTGACCCTTGTTTTATCTTTCCTCTGCTTATATATATACAATTCAAAGGCACTCATACCTTTTTACTATAATTGGCCTCGAATTCCCATCTTGTACAACACTTTCTATCTATCTTTCTTTCTTCCTCGTACTTACATTTAAAACTGTGAAATGCCACTGAATCAGATGAATTTAAGAGCTCAAGCATCACGGGTCATTCGATCTCGATCAAGGACAGATGGGTACGAGAGAATGGTCACGGAATCAAACCATGAATCAGAGAAAAAACAGCAGCAGCAGCGGTCGTCGTTGATGACTACAACAGCGGGAAAGAAGGTAATTAAGAGACTAAGACCTGCAGGATGCTGTCTGAGGAGACTGAGATCAACTTCTGCACAGTTGAGGATGAGATCATTCTCGTCAGGTTCAGGAGGGTTGAGGTTAAAGATGAGATCAAAGAAGGTTAAATTCTGGAAGGCATTTTATTCTTTAGTTGTACTTCCCAGAAGGATTGCTAAAGTCTATAATAAATTGTGAGTCAATTAGGCGCTGCTGCTGTTGATCTTAATAGGATCTACCCTCCTCCTCCTTTCATGTTTACTACCAACTGGGGTTTGCCGGTCGTTTCTCATTCATCGACGTCTCTCAAGCACAAGCAGTTCTTTTTGTAGCTGTAAGAGAAAATGACCGATTATATTTCTTGTATACTTAAACTTGGGGCATTAAATGCAATGCATATATATATACAGAGAGATACATCTGCATGAATGTTAATATTCCTTATTTTAGTTCATGTTTTCTTCTCTTTTGAATCTAATAATCTGTTGCTTGTTAAACTTTGAAACATGTGATTTACAACTAGTTGATGTTATAGTAGCTTGCGTTGAATATAATAAGTTGTGTTTACTTGAGAACAATGCAAATTTAGTGAATTTATTTGGGAGATAAAACAAAAATTGAATGAAGACAAGAGGAAACGAATCTGATAGTGACAATGATGCAATCACATGATATATAATCATTTTTATTTTCTTTGCATTATCTCAATCTTGTTTTTATAGTTAATGTCGTGGCAACTTGCATCCGATCACATGATAGATAGATTTTTGTTTGTTTAATAATATCGTAGTCGTAGCTAGTAGGCTCACCATCCAAGCCCAATTATGAATGGGTTTTGTTTGGTATCTTGTGATTTTTTTTAGAAAGGATAGTCAGGAAAGGGCTAAGACCCGCCTCACTATCGATTCCCATTGTGGGCTCACTATGGCCCAATAAAAGAATATATTCAAGCAGTCCTGGAGTTATAGGTATTTCCAACAGAACATAACATGTAGTAATTGCCTCTGAGCTCAACTACGCCCAATCAGAATGGAATATACGTTATACCTGTATGTTTGGCGTAAAAAAAAAAAAAAAAAGTGTAAAATTAAATGCAATCCTGATAGGCAAGACAACAGAACAGAACGTATAACTCTCACCAACAGGGCGCCGGTACAGAGAGTCGTCTTCTGTTTTCCAGTCCCTGCCAATATTTCTTTCCTGCACTGGGAATCCTTTCTCACGATGGTCTATCCGGTAATGGACGCGACGGGTTGGGTTCTTTTTTCCATCCTGTGGAACAGAACTACCTCTGTTACGGTTTCTCTCTTGCTGTACATGTTGTTCCCGCGTCCGAATGACGTTTTGGTACAAATGATCAAACCCATTATAATTTATATCTGGGGTTTCTCCTGACGATAATCATCTATGACCTTTACCAGATGATGCGAATGCCGTTCATGGTACAAATGATCAAACCCATATATTGTCGTACGTGGATGTTATCTGGGAATAATAGTGTCGACTCGTGCAGGCAGTCACCCTAGCTAGCTATTCCCTTAGCACAATTTGGGTACTATCGACCTTTCGTCCACTTCTGGAACTACAATATCACACTTTCTTGGACCAAATGGTGCGAGATCAATCTTGAATCCAGTTTTCTTAGGAATCAAATCTTTCATCATTTATGTGTACAGTCCAATTTTCTCAGCTCCTCTGACGTGGAAGTGAGGGAACCGTTGAAAAGGAAATAGGAGATAGATGAAGAGATACGATATATGTTTGATTTGATGACTTGCCAAAATGTTTATAATAATACCCTCTTCATATAATAGTAGCAATTGCCTTTTTATAGCTGCTACTCTATAAGGTGAGACTTTAAATAAGACACAATTTTACAACATTGACTCTTGAATAATAAATACTCCCTCCTATTCTAAATAAAGTCGTTTCAGGCTTTAGATTATGTTTAAATTATAAGTCGTTTTAGACTTTTTGTATCTATCTTTCTACTTTTACACTTTTGACTTTTTTATTATTATTATCATTACACTCTACTTTTTATCTTATCAATAAAGTATACTTACTTTTTTATTCTCCCAATACAAAAGTAAGGGTATGTTAGTCTTTTAAACTCTTTCTTAAAAATTGTGAAAAAGTCTAGAACGACTTATAATTAGAACAGGAGGGAGTATGAATCATGAACAACTAAGTTATATTTTTAACACGAACATCTTTGGATTGAGAGATTGGGTATGAGAGGATCGGTTGCGCGCGGCGTCGGACCAAGAATCATACAAAAAACTGCAGCGATAGAGCTGGATCGAAATATGATCAAACTCATTGTCCCACGTGATAATCTCGGTATAATAGTACTGCCAGTGCCACTGGATTCACGTTTTCTGGATAACTATTAAGGGGGTGTTTGTCTTGAGGTAATATCTGCGGTTGTAGTTTATCAATTTTTTTTCATTTTAGTAAAGGAAAAGGGAATAAGATTACCCCCAAAATGTTCATCTTAATTTCTCGTCCCTTTTTAGAGAATAGGATTCTCTTTCTCCAGTACACTTTGACCGGCTAATATGACCATAACCGATGACTAATGCAACATGACCGGTGCACCGATGAATATTGACTGGAAATTGATGACCTAACCGACAGCCGACATCTGTTGACCATTGACCGGTAGCCGTTGACTGATTATTTATTTAATTTCCCCAAATCCAATAAACGACCGAGAAAATAAAAAAAAATCTTTTTTATTCTACTCTATTCCCTTTCCCATTTCGTTTCCACTCTTGAAACAAACCCCTGACAATTATTGGACTATGGCCCCGTTCGTTCTCCGCGAAAATAAATAGGCACGGCACCCAACATAAGTATGTCCAGCTGGTAGATTATTATTGGTTCTGTTTTTTAGTGGAGCCCACAAATTAAACCAACCTGAGGTTGTGATTGGTTAACTACACGAGCGATTTTTAACGCAGCAGAAGCTGCGTTTGCTCCTTTTTTTTCGCCAGTATCGAACTAAGGGAGCGTTCGGACTTCTACTCAAAAAGCTTGGTTTACAAGCTTTTTGTTTAATCTCCCTATGGTTATCCTATTAGTTAAGGCCATGTGTCTTTTTGTGGACCCAAAAATTAAAATACTCCAATAAAAATGACACATGTCACATTAATCTTCTACTTTAACAAATTGTGAGTATAGAACAGGACCTAAGCCTATATCAAAACTCGATCCCAACCTAACCTTTAGATCCCTTATCAATTGGTCTCTCACGCAAAATTTTTAAATTAGAAAAGACAACTGGTGAGACAGAAACTAGTCAAACATTGCTACTGTATATATGATATGATCCAGCTACTAAAGTCCATTCTTTTACGGGCTTGTTTTGCGCCATGCGTCAGGGAAATTCAGCTTAACGCTTTGTGGAGTCTTCTAATTAACTTGGCTTACCTGGCAAGCGCTGACTTCCAGCCACATAGCATTTAATGTAGCATGGCTGTCAATTACTACGTGTTTCTCCCCTGTTGCTGGTGATTATATATGATGAAATTTTTTTTTTTGATCAGAAGGGAAACTAATATATTACTCAAATCGAAACAAGATCCTCATCCAGGAATCTCCTAGTTACATCAGGAGGGCAAGGCAACAAGAGGAAACCCCTAGCCCTGTTAAGTCCTACCTTAGCAATAGAATCAGCAACCCAATTAGCTCTCCTGCTTATTACAATCATGCGCTGTACAATAATTGATAGTGTTTTGTTAGAATTGAAATCCGCCAACCCTAGCTAATTCATGGTATAGTTTCTTGTTATCTTTGTTATGGACAAGGATCAAAAGGAATCTGGATTAGGGTCTGGCCAGTTGAGGTCCCTGATTTTTCTGGATTGAATTTAGTCCTTTAGATCTAGGAGGCAAGTAATCTAGTGGTTAAGAATATGTAGCTATTTTTTTGATATTTTTTAAATGATAAAGCAACATCAATTAAAGCCCAGCAGACCTATTTTACAGCCTATGACACATATTTATAGATTATAATAATTGCTAGGCTCTTAGAATTCCCTAAACAACAACCAAAATTACCAAAACCAGTTTTTCTACCTTCATTCATTTTGTTACCGGTTATCTCTTCCCCATTCTCTCTCAATATTTGTTTTGAAAGCACGCCATTCCCTCTCATATTCATTTACCAACGTACACATAATTCAATTACCTCAAATCCATTAACTACTCATCCTTCAACTTCTACGATATTTGCGTTATTGCCTGCACTAATTGTTGACGTCATAGAAGGGAAACCACCGCTTTCAAAATTTGTTCGACGACATCAAACAACCAGGTATTTCATCTTTATTTACTAAGCTCTCTCTCATCTTGTCTGATCTTGCTCTTTCATTCATTCTCTCTACACTTTCTGATTTTTTTCTCCCTCACCATTTTTTTTGCTCTTTCAAGGTTTTCTTCATTCTCACTTATTTTGCTCTCTCATCCATTCTCTCAACTCATTCGCTGGTAACTATGTCCAGTTTTCTTCACCAATAAAACAATGGAGTTGGAACAGCACATTGGTAAAACCAAATCAAAGAAAAACAACGGTGAGTTTGTTCTATACTAAAATGAGAATATTTTTGTTTTGATAAAATATTCCACTTTTTTTAAGTTAAGTATTCGATTTTTTTTATAAATTAAGTGTTTGACTACTTAGATATTAAGAATACAAACCGACAGAAATAAAGTACTCAACGGTATGTATACTAAGTACACGAAGCAATAAATAAAGTATTCAAGTGTTTATATATGAATATATATAACGTATTCGACTGTTTTTTAAAAAATTAAGTATTTTGTTTTGGTATCAATTAAGTATACGACTGTTTAGACATTAAGTGTAAAAACTATATAATAAAGTATTCGGTTGTACGTAGATACTAAGTATTCAAATATATAGAAATAAATTATTCGACTGATTAGATACTAAGTATGCAAATCTATAGAAATAAAGTATTTGACTGTTTAGATACTAAGTATGCAAATCTATAGAAATAAAGTATTCGACTGTTTGGATACTAAGTATAAATAAAGTATACGAATGTGATAGTGTTAAGTATAAAATATTTACAAATTAAGTATACGAATGTGATAGTGTTAAGTATACGAATTCTCACAAATTAAGTATACGAATATTACATGTATTTGACTGACTATTATATATGTTACTAATTAGAATGCTTTTTTATATACTATTGTTTTTGTAACAGTTGGCACAAGAAAACGACTCGAAGTCGTTTATGTCAGCTTATCGAGGTTCAACTGCCTGTCTCATTGACTTAATCCAGGGACTGGAGAGTGATCCTATGAGGTTGCTTAAGGAACAAGCTCTAGAAATGGGTGGGTTTGGTGGTCCTGCGAGAAAGCATTGCAAATTAAGTATACGAAAATAGTGTTTGATTGTAGTTAAAAAGGTTGGGTTTGGTGGTCCTACGAGAAAGCTTTACAAATTAAGTATACAAATATAAAGTGATCGAATGTAGTTATATAAAGTGTATGAATGTTGGTTCATATAGTATACGAATATTCATATTTCAAGTATATGAATATTGATATAGAAGTATATAATTGTATACTTAAGTTTCTTTCAACAAAAACTAAGGTATTAGTATTATTGTATAATAAGTATGATCGTTACTAAAAATAGTGTTTGACTGATTAGATCATTAGCATACAAATTTGTGATAGTGGTAAGTATACAAATGTTTACAAAGTAAGTATATAATGTAATAGTGTGAAGTATACGAATGTAATAGTGTGAAGTATACGAATGTAATAGTGTGAAGTATACAAATGTAATAGTGTGAAGTATACGAATGTAATAGTGTGAAGTATACGAATGTAATAGTGTGAAGTATACGAATGTAATAGTGTGAAGTATACGAATGTAATAGTGTGAAGTATACGAATGTAATAGTGTGAAGTATACTAATGTAATAGTGGGAAGTATACGAATGTTTACAAATTAAGTATACAGATGTGATAGTGTTAAGTATACCAATGTTTACAAATTAAGTATACCAAT
Organism: Limonium bicolor; assembly: GCA_023374045.1. Taxonomy (NCBI): domain Eukaryota; kingdom Viridiplantae; phylum Streptophyta; class Magnoliopsida; order Caryophyllales; family Plumbaginaceae; genus Limonium; species Limonium bicolor. Next base: position 402,370,011 of record CM041776.1, on the reverse strand, counting down.
ATGTTAAAGCATTGACGTCTTCTACACTCATATAATAATATGTTTAAACATTCGTACATTTAACTTATAAATATAGTTATAGTTAAAGTATTGGTATACTTAATTTGTAAATATATGTATACTTAACACTTTCACATTCGTATCTTTACGATATCATTATTCATATACTTATGTACACTATTTATGCAGTCGGTTACTTTAAGTATACGTCCTTTACTCGAATACTTAACATACAGTCAGTCGTTTACTTAAGTAATCCATACAATGTAGATATGATACCAAGAATCATGAAAAATACTATATCATGCGTAAATGGTGGTGAAGTGGAATGAGAAGAAGAAGCTAACTTGTATTAAGTAATTCTGGTATGCTATATATATATATATATATATATATATATATATAATGTTATTATTGTTTTGACTATTCATCTTCCTCAGTTCAGTTTTATGTCCAGTGGTAAATGAAGAAATACCGACTCTATTGTTATACGTATACTATAAAAAGCCTTACTCGAATACTAGTTTGTGTTAAATTCATTTACTAGATACTACTTTTCGTTTCAAATACTAAGTGAGTTCTACTTAAATTACCATGTACACTTATAATCATATAACAAATATTAGAAGTATTAAAACTACCCCATAATTATTACTCTGCAACATTGAAAAACGTTAAAAGATGTAAATATATTAAAAATATTATAACAAAATACATTTTTAGTTTTTCAAAATATACACACTCAAATACTAAATCAGTAGTATCAAATACTTATAACAATATATTCAATTACTAACGCCTTCTACGCTCATATACTAGATACACTAGTACATAAATGGTCTATCGCAGCGCCCCTACCGCAGCGGTTGTAAAAACAACCGCTGAGATAGGCCGTTTTTAAAAATCCCGCAATCCTATCTCAGCGGCGGTAGGGTCATTTAAAAAAAAAACTATCGCAGCGGTTCCTCCTAAGAACCGCTGAGATAGGTCTTTTTTACTGACCTATCTCAGCGGTTCTTAGTAGGAACCGCTGCGATAGGGTCTTTTTTTTTCCCCAAATCGAGCTTTCCGTCACTCTCGTCTTCATTCTCTCTTCTGTAAACTCGAGAGAACGAAGCAGAGAGCGACGGTCGACGGCGATTTCACCGTAGCTGACGCCTGCGATCCACCACCGCCACCGTCTTCTTCCTCGTCGCGCCACCGCCGTTCTTCGCCGCCGTCTCCAGTCGGCCGTCGTTCCGCCAGGTGGTCGCGCAGGCGTCATCGAGAAATTAAGCTGCGGGAACCCTAGGTAATTCGATTTCCGAATTCGATCTTCGAAATATGTTAATTATTGGCTTGTTGATTGAATAACTAGTTGTAATATAGTTATTGAATGTTAGTTTAGTTGTGTGTGCATAATTTGAATATAGATAGATTATTGAACAAGTATAAATTGTTGTGCATATAAGGTGTTCGATAAAATGCCGAGTTGATATTTTTGCTGTTTGTGCCCTCTGCATACAACCCAAAGTTGTAAAAAACGGTACGGGAGTTTAGTACGGGTCATCTGAAGTATTCGATACGGAAGTACGAGTACGGATAAAACGGGGTTAATGATACGGATGATAAATTTAATTATATAAATATAGAACTAGAATTATAAACATGACTATGAAACTATGAAAGATATTAAAAACTAAAAATAGCAAATCAATATACAAATAAGGCATATAAACCAAGGTTGTAAAAAACGGTACGGGGTTTTAATACGGGTTATCAATAGTACGAAGTACGGGAGTAACGGGTTTTAATACGGGTTATCAAAATGAATAACTACAAATCATTTTGTTCTTAATTCTCAAACTATTAAAAAAATTAACTTCAAGTTTCACATTAATAAAGTGGTAAGATCTATAACTTTATAACATCTATGTTCTCCCATTACATTGCAGTATATACGTGCTTAATATGATAATGCTTATAGTAATGGATTTCTTGCCCCCCTAATATTATTACCTTGCTTCACCGCTGTCTGCAGTAATTGGGGTGGTCTCTATGTCTCTTTCTTCCTCATTGCTTCTGTTGTGCAGCATGAGCTGAAAGGTAACATCTTCATCTATCTTTTTCTCTTTTTTATTTTCTTAATATGATAATGCTTATAATAATGGATTTCTTGCCCCCCCTAATATTATTTCCTTGCTTCCCCGCTGTCTGCAGTAATTGGGGTGGTCTCTACTTCTTCTTCCTTATTTATTCTGCTGTGGACTAAGAGTGAAAAGGTAACATCTTCATCTATCTTTTCTCTTTGTTTGTTTAATTAATTATTGCGAAAAAGTGGTTGTGGTTAATATTGAGTGATTGTGAATAAGGATGGTTGCTGCCAATTGTTGAATTTATTTGTCGTGGTTGAGTGATTGGGAATAAGGATGGTTGCTGCCAATTGTGGAATTTATTTGTCGTGGTGAATAAGATGTTGGTGAATGCTTAATGATAAGCATGGGATTAACACGATTACGCAAAGGTCATGCCGAATTTTTTCTAGAATCGTATTAGTCTTATTAATTAATTTTATTTGTTATTTGTGTATAACAATCTTTACTTTTCTTTGTCAGGTCTTCTGAATCTGCTATTGGATTTGTACCAGTACTTTCCCAGCCCATCACCAAAGCAGTCTCCTAGCTTCCCCTCTGTACAAACTTAAAACAAGTAAGTAATTAAACTTTATTTTTTGTTTTAATAATGCAATGATTTGTTGAAGTTAAATTAAATGTGTTAGAATTGTTAGAATAAGGCTAGATTAGTTACGTTGGAACGTTAGAGTACTTAGGCTACGTTAGTTAGGTTGTAACCATAGAGTAGTGCTGAGTTTGGTTGCAACCGTACATCCAGTAGAAACATGCTCCATATACAACTGCAGACGAAACTGAAAGACAAATCAATCTAAACATTGTTTTGTTTTCACATATAGAATGGAGCGTGACTGGATGTACGGTGATCGAGGGGATCACTATTTTGATGAGAAGCTGAAAGAGTTTCTCAAAGCGGCAGTGCAACACAAGGACATAACAAAGGCGGACAATATTTCATGTCCTTGTGTTGACTGTGGGGTCGTAAGGAAATATGAAGACATTGAGGAAATTAGATTTCATCTTAAGTCCCGTGGATTCATGCCACATTACAAAAGATGGAATTTTCATGGAGAAACTGTTGCAGCTAGTGCTTCAACATCATCAAGTGCTCATGATCCACGTTACGCAAGTACCGCCCACACCTTCAATACCATCAATGAGTCGGTACCGTTAAGTGATTCAGGATTCGATGACAGCGAGACCACTCACCATGATGAGCAAATGGATGAAATGTTAGAAAATGTTGCGGATACTTTTGTCGATAAACCGGAAGAGTATCAAAGATTGTTGGACGCATCAAAGACACCTTTGTACCCTTCGTGCGTTAAATACACAAAATTGACTGCTGTACTTAATTTGTTCAACTTAAAGGGGAAATATGGAGTTGGTGACAAGTGTTTCACGTCATTTCTAGAGCTGATACATGATATGCTTCCTGATGAGAATGGTCTTCCTACATCCACCTACGAGGCAAAGAAATGGATGTGTCCAATGGGAGTTGAATATAAAAAGATTCATGCTTGCCCAAATAACTGTGTGCTTTATAGGGGTGAATACGAACATCTAGACAAGTGTCCTAAATGTTTGTTGTCCCGGTACAAGGACAAGGATGAGGATTCCTCCTTTCAGAAAAAAAATCGTCCAGTGAAATTATTGTGGTACTTGCCGATAATTCCTAGATTCAAACGGTTGTTTGCCAACCCAAAAGATGCGAAGAACTTACGATGGCACGCGGATGGTAGAAAAATCGATGAAAAATTAAGACATCCTGCAGACGGACCTCAGTGGAGAAATATCAACAGAAAATTCAAACATCATTTTGGGGATGAGGATAGGAATCTGAGACTTGGATTGTGTACCGATGGGATGAACCCGTATGGCACGTTGAGCAGTCAGCACAGCACTTGGCCGGTGCTACTAGTGATCTACAATTTACCGTCATGGTTGTGCATGAAACGAAAATACATTATGTTATCACTCCTAATTTCTGGTCCAAAGCAACCTGGTCATAACATTGACGTATATCTTGCACCACTGATCGACGATCTGAACTTGTTGTGGAATGAAGGGACAGTGGTATATGATGCTCATGCGAAAGAAAATTTCACACTGAAGGCGATGTTGTTCTGTACTGTTAACGACTTTCCTGCCTATGGGAACTTGTCAGGATACTCGGTGAAAGGATTCAAAGCGTGTCCGGTATGTGAGGATGACACATGTTCAGATCGTCTGAAGCACTGCGGCAAAAATGTTTATGTGTCATCGACGGTTTCTTCCAGTAGACCATCCTTACCGTTCGAGAAAGCGAAAGTTGTTCAACAATGAGCCCGAGACTCGTGTGGCTCGTCTGCCTTTGAATTCAGAGGAATGTATGCAAAGGTAAAAGACATTGAAAATGTATTTGGAAACACATCCAAGCCGCCGAAGAACATTTGGAAAAAACGTTCCATTTTTTGGGATCTACCGTATTGGCGGCATCTGCCTGTTCGACATTGTTTGGATATCATGCACATTGTGAAGAACGTCGGTGAGGCAGTGTGTGGTACTTTGCTCAACATACCCGGCAAGACGAAAGACGGATTGAAGGTGAGGAGAGATATGCAAGAGTTGCGCATACGGAAAGAACTACACCCAATAGAGGATGAGAAGCGAACATATCTACCTCCTGTGTTATACCCTCTCTAAGAGTGAAAAATTAAGTTTTTGCAAGTGTTTGCACACATTGAAGGTACCATCTGGGTACTCTTCAAACTGGAAGAACCTAGTTTCTATGAAGGATTTGAAACTGTTAGGCATGAAATCTCATGATTATCATGTGTTAATGTTGCATCTTCTTCCAGTTGCAATACGAGGGATATTACCAGAAAATGTCAGAAATGCTCTAACTCGATTATGTTTCTTCTTCAACGCTGTCTGCTGCAAGGCAATTGACTCAGACACCCTCGATGATCTGCAACATGAAATTGTTGTGACAATGTGCCAGCTTGAGATTTATTTCCCACCATCTTTCTTCGACATAATGGTGCATTTAGTAGTGCATATTGTCCGAGAGATCAAATATTGTGGTCCGGTTTACTTACGTTACATGTATCCTTTCGAACGATATATGGGGATTCTGAAGGGTAGAATGAAAAACAGATATAGACCGGAAGGCAGTATCATCGAAGCAACAGTGACTGAGGAAGTCACAGAATTCGTAACAAGTTATTTGAACGATGCAGAGTCAATTGGTATTCCCAAACCACGTCACCATGGTAGATTTGAGGGTAAAGGAGTTATTGGCAAAAAGGTTGTTCGTATCTCTCGTGATCTTATTAATCAGGCACATTTGTTTGTACTGCAACACCTTGAGGTTGTTGAACCCTACTTCGATATTCACATTGCTGAGTTGAGTCGACAAAACCCTACCAAAAACCGTATCTGGCTTAAAAAAGAACAAAATCGAGTATTCGTCCAATGGTTTAAGGAATATGTGTTTGAGCAAGCTTCATTGAACCCCGAAGATGTCAGTGAAGAAATCAGATGTCTAGCTGTTGGTTCTGGAACAGATGTTGTATCGTATGAAGGGTATGACATTAATGGATGCACATACTACACTGCACGCCAAGATGCTAAATCAATACATCAGAACAGTGGGGTAAAAATTGAAGCATCGGTGACTGAATATGGTCTAGGTAACCAGGTTCAACCAATGAGCAGTAGTAGTTGGTATTATGGTGTGATAGAGGACATATGGGAACTAAACTATCACATTGATTCGTTTCTATTGTTCCGCTGCAATTGGGTGGACAACCGACATGGACTCCAAAATGATAAAGGACTTATTTTGGTTGATCTTTCACGTGTTACAACTAATAAGGAAGATCAGTTTGTGTTGGGTAAAGACTGTGACCAGGTGTTTTATGTTGAAGACCCAAAAGCTAGTAGATGGCATGTTGTTCTTCCAGGGAGAAGACCGGTTTTGTTTGAGGATGAAAACAACGACGATGATGATAATGAGATGATAGATGAAACTGTATCGTTGCATACAGGGTTGCATGATTCAACTGATGATTTACAAAATGATGATGTTCAGACCATTTACGCTCGATCAGACCATAATGAGGGGGTTTGGGTAGAAAACAGATCATGATATATGTTACTATGTCTAGGTAACACCATTGGTTGAAATTACATTATATAATTCGTATTATTGTTGTTACAATGTTATCAGAATTAATTATTTATGTTTATTTTTGCAATTATACATCGTTCCATGAATATTGATCTAATGTGTGTGTTTTTTTCCTCAGTGGATGATGATCCTATTGATGATCCTATAGGACAGCTGCTCCTGACTGGGGATAGTAGACCGGCAAAACGCACCACACGAGGTGGTAAAAAGAAATCAAAGAAAGCAGACGTAGAGACCACCCCACAGCAGACCGAGACAGCAGGGCCTTCACAGGAAGGACAAGAGATACAAGTTGCTCCTCCGCCTCTCAAGAAACCCAAAAAACGAGGGGCAACCCGTGGGCTGAAAGCAAATAGAGGCCCCCCGACAAAGCCTTTGGAGTTCAATGAATTTAATCAGCCCACGGGTACCTGGAAAAATGATTTCACTGCTCTAGCCAGGCATTTGGTGAGTACATATTTCAATATAAACCACAATTGGAAGCAAGTGCCTCAGGCGTTGAAGGAGCAGATATTTGAACGTCTCAAGGTATTTGTTACACTTAATAGTTTGTTTTAAGATTTATATAGTTACTTTTTTACACTAATTACCTTTTTTTGTGCATATAGGACCGATTCTGTATAGATCCTTCTCTGAAGGATGATGTGATGAAGGGGATTGCCACACAATTCAAAGACTTCAGATCTCTGCTCACGAGGCAGTACATTTACTGTGAGGAGCCCGCAGAGATAGAGGAGGCAGAAGGTGAAGATGTGGATGATCGGAGACC